>ML736180.1:0-257339 GCA_009193595.1 Aspergillus bertholletiae
TTTTTTTTTTTGTTGGTTGGATTCTCACATGTATATGCAGATGATTCTATATCTCTCTTACTTTTATAAGCATCACGAGCTTTCTATCCGCCTAGGGTTCTGGTACTCTGCACAGGCCGTCGCAGATGTTCTAGCAGGGCTTCTAGCGTATGGCATACTGCACCTACGTGGGTATGCTGGCCAGGCTGGTTGGCGTTGGCTTTTCTTAATCGAGGTTCGTCGATCTATCCCTTTGAGAAATGCTCTATAAAAATTGACGGATCTGGAGGGCTCCTTAACTTTGGTTCTCGCCATTCTATCCTTTCTTTTCCTGCCACCGTCTATGACTCAGACGGCGAGCTGGGCTCGGGGCAAGAAAGGCTGGTTTACAGAGAGGTAATCCCCCCCGGGTTTGGATTTCCTGCCTGGGCAAGGACGATACTAACTGGATGTGGCTGATAGGGAAGAAGTAATTCTGGTCAATCGGATTCTTCGCGAGGACCCAAGCAAGGGTTCTATGGGTCGCAACGAACCATTAACAGCTAAACTTGTGTGGCAGAGTTTGAACGATTACGATCTGTGGCCACTCTACATGATTGGTCTTATATTCCTGGTGCCATACAGTCAGTATCTCGCTCTATTTAGCACTTGTGCTCTTGTCATACAGTGTGGAACTCAAGTATTAATCCAGACGATTTAAACAGCAACGATTTCCCAATACTTCACGCTATTAATGACTGATTTCGGGTTCGGGGAGTTCAATGTTATCCTGCTCGCCATTCCCTACAGTGTAAGTGGGCTAAGCCGTATACTACTATAGAGCTATCTGACCATTCGCTGACTATGGCCAGGTCCTGGGGATCGTAACCAGGATCATTCTTACTTATGCCGCTGAGATATTCGGATCCCTTGCATGGATGGGAGCTGTGGCCCAAGCCTGGACCCTCCCATTGTTCATTTATATGAATGTAGTTGATTTTAGTCAGGCCAAGAGATGGGTTGCATGGGCGGTCCTCACCATGATTCTTTCGTTCCCCAGTCGTATGTTCAATAGTTCCATCCGGTTTCTTGCAGATCGATACTAATAGCTTCTTGTTCCTAGCTCATGCACTCCAAGCGGGGTGGAACTCTCGTAACTCCAATAGTGTGCGATCCCGGGCCCTCTCAGCGGCTATGTATAATATGTGTACACAGCTATCCGGGATAATCGCGTCGAATGTTTATCAAGATTGTGAGTGTGACGAGTCTGAAACTGCCCCCCGGAGTATGGCATTTCGAATTCCTTGGCTAATCAGGCAACCATTCCAGGGGACGCTCCTCGCTATGTACAGGGCAACCGAGTGCTTCTTGCGCTAGTCTGCACCAACATCACCGTGTACGCGGCGACGAAGACCTACTATATCCTGCGCAACCGTCACCGCGATCGGAAGTGGGCAGCGATGACGGAGGAGCAGCGGGTTGAATACATCGCAAGCACGATGGATACAGGGAATAAACGATTGGATTTTCGGTTTGCGCATTGAACCAGGCAAAGGGCTTGACTAATAGAAACGTAATGGATGCTTGGCTGTTAGAGACTCGAACCAACCGTTCAATAATGTGCATTGTTTTATGCTCTGTCTGTCCCTGCTCGCTTCCTTGACCGACCGGGGGTCCTGGACGCCGATTAGTCAACCGCCGCCAAGACTCCTGATCAAATATAGAAAGTGATCTGGCGTCCCCACGCCAGATCACGTGTGGTGGAGCGCCACCGCCCCCGGGGGGGCTTAGCGTGCAACCCCGTTTCTGGAACGCTCAAATCATTCGCTGCAGACGGCCAACTGCTCACGTACTCCTCCGTACATTTTGAGTTGACCGTCCAACTCGTCCTGTCCTTTGGAATTCCTTTAAGCCCCAAACTCCCCCTCGGCCTCCCCTTACATGGTGTCATTCCGCCTCCTGCTCTATTAGCCTCGAAACTAAGAACCGTTCTTTTTTGCTCGTTTTTCTCTCCTCTCCGGTCATTCAAATTACCATATAGAAACCCGATCCGAACCCTTGGCGCAGACGTGGCCGGAGCAGCAACAATTCCCCCCCGGTGGTTTTGTTCGTATTTATGCGCTGCAGGTCCCTGACCAAAATCTCCCTAATCTATTCTTTCCCGAGAAAGCGATAGATGCTGATTCTGATCCCTATGCTCGGATTACCCCCCGATTCTCTCGTTTTTGTATAAGTTCTATGGAGGATATTGCGTCTGCCTCGGCATTCCCCTCGTTAACTCTATCCGTCGACAGAAAGCAAACGCCATCCTCCAATTTGATTGAATATACCCCTCCCCTTTGCCTTTGTCTTTTCCGGTTGGATCGCCTGCGCACAGGATCCAGTGGTTGAGTGAAGGTTTTTATTCTTTTTCCTATTTTCTGTGTATTACGGAAGATTGAGACATGATGGCTTCAGATAGTTCGCACTTGCTGGGGCAGGAAGAAGTCAAGGACACCGAGCCGGTTCTCGACGCTCCCGACTCCGATGAGGAAATGACTACGAATCGACCCCCCATGCACCGGTCCATGACGGACACCCGCTCGCAACAGCCGCTCCTTAAAGATGAGCTCCGGCGATCATCGAATGCCAGCTTTGGTAACGGTGCTGCTTCGGAAGGCAGGCCTATGCTGCATCACCATACACGAAGACCCACCGTCAGGAGTAGTGATACGGAACATAACGCAGAGCAGGATACTCGGCGGAAATATATCATTGCATCCGGTTTTCTCCTTCTGAGTTTGGCAAGTTTCGTGATACAAACGGAGACTGCAGTATATATCGCGGGTGATCTGGGCTGGGATAAGCCCTACTGCATGCTGTAGGTTTCGCTCCGCAGATCCTCACATCCGATGATTCACTGGCTGACATTTGCGTCACTAACCCACAGTTATTTTACCCACGGTTCGTGGTCCCTACTCTGGCCGGTCCAACTCCTTATCCTTCGGCTACAGAAGAGGAAACTCTCCTGGGACGCATTCTGGCGACGTCATGTCTTCCTACTCCGAACGACGGCACAGATGGTTGAGTCACAAGATATGCACGTAGCCTCCCGTCGTTCCCCAATTCCCTATATGCTTAAGACCACAGCGTTCGTGACAACGGCCCTCACCGTGGCCGGCGGCTCGTGGTACCTGGCTGTCAATATGACGACAGCGAGCGATTTGACCGCCATCTACAATTGCTCCGCCTTCTTTGCTTATGCGTTCTCCATCCCGCTCCTTAAAGACAAGCTGCGCTTCGATAAGGTATTTGCCGTAATTGTGGCCATTGTGGGCGTTCTCGTGGTGGCATATGGAGATAATGGCAACGAAGATCATGCGGATGGCACCCCGGGTAAAGGAGAAGGTCAAGTAAGAAATAGGCTCTTGGGCAATCTTATCATCGGTATCGGTAGTATACTCTACGGTCTATACGAGGTACTATATAAGAAGTACGCCTGCCCCCCGGAAGGCACTAGCCCCGGACGCAGCATGATCTTCGCGAATACCTTCGGCAGTATGATCGGATGCTTTACTCTATTCGTTCTCTGGATCCCCCTCCCCGTCCTCCACATCCTAGGCTGGGAAACCTTCCAATTTCCCACCGGAGAAACCGCCTGGATGCTCCTCATCTCCGTCATTGCCAATGCCAGTAAGTACACATATATAATGAAACACCCTTCCACCCCAGTAAACCCTCTCCCTTTCCTCTCAAGTAAACCCCCAAAACCAAACCAATCCAATCCAATCCGCCAAACGGGAATAATCCAAGGAAACAATTGATCCATTCCACCAGATAAAAGAAAAACAAACAAAACTAACCATGCATTCTTCCATCTAAAACAGCCTTCTCGGGATCCTTCCTAGTCCTCATCTCCCTCACCTCCCCGGTTCTCTCCTCCGTCGCCTCTCTCCTCACCATCTTCCTCGTCGCCATCGTCGACTGGCTTCGAACTGGCCAACCCCTCTCCAAAGCCTCCATCATCGGCGGCATCCTCATCATCGCGGCCTTCTTCCTCCTCAGCTGGAGTACCTACCGCGAAATGAACGAGGAGAGGAAAAAATCTCTCGAAAACGAACAAGTCGAATCAGACAGTGACGACTAGATCCTCGTCATTCCTTGATCCTTGATCCTTGTTTCTTTCTTTTTTTTTTCCTTTTCTTTTCTTCTTCCTCTGGAAGGCTCTGGTCTTACTTCTATACCTTCCCGTCTTGCCTTACTTTCTATAAATATCTCTCTCTATATATATTTTATTACCATTCATTGGGTGAGTTACATTATAGAATTGGTTCCGGTCTTTTTATCTGTTGCACGGCGCTGTTTATTAGAGTGTTCCGATGTTCACCCCATTTTTGTCGCTTCTTTTCCATTCCCTTTTCTTTTTCTTTTTATTTTGGGCTTCTCAATGTACAATTTTTTTTTTTTTTTTTTTTTTGATTTTTTTTTTTTTTTTTTTTTTTTTTTTTTTTTTTTTTTTAAGAAAATTTCACTCTCTATTTGTAATTTGGTTTCTTTTCTTGTTTTTAATGGGATAAAGTGCTGTGTCCGGGGTACCGGAGTAGGGGAGTTTGGAATCTCTTCTCTCTTACGGGGAGGGTACACATCATGGAATATACATACTACTACTTCTATACATTCGATGACTGGGCGCGGGGGGCCATTAATTCAAACGCTCGGTAGAGTCGATCAGGTTGGCTTGGTTTCTCTATACTAGGTACAAGAACAGGAAATGTAGGGCGCAGTGCACGCTGTCCTTAGATCCCTATATGACATAAACATCAAGGGTGATCTCCCAGAGATAAGAGGATGCTGTACATGGGCAGAAAGGAAGGCGTTGAGAACGGGTTATAAAAAGGGGCGAAAGAGGTGAACAACGGTTTTTTACGTTTATCTGGGCCCAAGCTTCTCCAGGGCACGAGCACCCTGTTCTTGCCATTCCTGCTTGCTGACCCACATATCCTCCTTGTCGGCGATCTGAGAAATAGTTAGATGACCCGAGCCCAAGATGATATCAATATGGGTATGTTTCAAGCACTTACCAGGTTAGCAAGGACAGCACCACCTAGGAAGACCATGTGTCTCCGTCTTGGCGGATCCTCAATCCGCACCTTGAATTTCTGGACTAGAGTTAGCGTATATCGCCCGTAAAGAATGGTATTAAACATACGTTCAGCCTCTCCGGGTCTCCGTGGAGTACACGTGTGAGCCACAACTGTTTCAACTCCTTCTCCAGTCGTGATGGCAGACCAGGGTACATGCTGCTTCCTCCACTGAGCACGATGGCCTTGTACAGGCTAGAGCGGACATCCACATCGGCGCCCTGAATGGTATTGAAGAGCAATTCGGCAATACCGGGCTGATCTACGTCCACCAGGTGCGGCTGGAAGAGACACTCGGGGGCCTCGAAACGCTCACTTCCTACACGGATGACCCGACCATCGGGGAGAGTGTAGGACTCAACAAGAACGGTTGTGTCTTCCGAGAGCTTCTTGTCCAACTCCAAATCATAAGAAACATAGCACAGCTTCTCCTTAATCTGGCGCACAGTCTCGAAGTCGGCCGTACGGTTCAGGGCGTAACCGCGGCGAAGGAGGAGGGCGATCATGTTGCGGGTGACATCACGACCTGCAACATCCAATCGACGGATGTGGTGGTTAAGAACGGTGGATTCGTATACTGGGATAATGTGCGTGACACCATCACCGGAGTCGACAACCACACCGCTGCTAAGACCTAGTAGACTACATGAGCTTCCTGCGCTACCACGTGAAGGAGAACCCTAGCACATACCCTGGGCGTATAGTGCAAGCACAGCTTGAATAGCGACGTATACACCACCAAAGTTGTAGCCTTCCAGCATGACCTCGGCCATCTTCTCGCGGTTCTTTAAGGGGTTCATAGGGGGTTCGGTAAGGAGGATTTTGCGACCGGTGGGATCGATACCCAACTTCTCATAAAAAGTGTAGTTCCATAGGTGTTGCATATCATCCCAGTTCTTCACTATTCCATTCTCCATCTATCCATTGGGTACGGATCAGCAACCTGGGGCTGCAAAATCAGAGAGCGACGAGCCGCGGGGGAGGAGACGTACAGGATAGCTGATCTGAAGCATTGATCTGGCCGCGGCAGCTTCATCTCCGCACATGATATCCTTAACAACAATGTCGCCGGCCTGTTCTTCAGTTCGCAGTATGGGCCGCCCCACTATTGAGGGGAACTGGTGCTCGGGGAAGTTCTAGTAAATAGCGACAGAGTAAACAACATAGCTCTCCGAGTATTGCATAGATCCTGTAAGTGGAAGATATACCTGTGCAGCATATCCGACCTTGAGGAAACCGGTTCCTCCGTCGAGCACTGCATGCGCGTACAGGTTAGTTGACGGGACGGGAAGCATCAGGCAGGAAGCTGTCAGGAGCGGAGGATGAAGCTTACCAATGGGCATGTCCGCCATGGTGTGGAATCCAAATCACAATAATAAATGCTTAAACAATTCCAGAGTAACAAGCCAAAGCGATCATGGGTATGTAGGCCAGGGGTGGAGGGAGAAACCTGGGGGCGAGATATGAGGGGAAGGAGACAGAGCGACGTTATTGGGAATGCGTGGCTGACGGACTGGCGGTGCAGTCAAGTCAGTCGTCACCATTCGTGGAATGCCTGGATGCCTGAACGCCCGATATGCCAGATCTGGGGAAAACCGTTCCTATGGAACTTAGTACTCCTCACCACGTCCTCGACTGAACCAGTACCCACCCCGATAATATCCAGAGTATAACAGTATAATGAATCGTCCCCACTGGACTGAATTACCCAGCTGTTTGTTTTTGGTTCTTGGATGAGTACTGAGGACTACATCAGGTGTCAACATGCAGCATTAACCCGGCCGTAATCCTCCGACAGCATGATAGATGAAGGTTTGAAACTCATAGATGAACGTATAGTAGGATAGTATACGATGGACGTCTATAATTATGACCGGTCCATCAGCCTATTTCTCACGGTAGATGACTCAAACGACGACCCTATCGCGGTTGTCCGCCCGGTATCGGGACCGCCCGGTTAATCGATTATCGTTAAAGACATAACAGCATCGACTCCCTGCCCGTCGTCCATATCTAGCCTCTCATATCCTTTTCTACAACTTTCAACTCATCCCTTGTAACAGTCTAACTAACCATCCGTACCCTTCACTCCTGAGAGTCAATTGCATCATCCCAACATGACTCGCATCGGCTGGGTATGTTCAGCTTAAGAATAACTAAACAATAACGTTACTGACCTATACAAACAGTATGGCCTAGGCTCCATGGGCCTAGCCATGGCCAAAAATCTTCAAAAACACCTGGCGACCAAAAACGCCATGAATCTAATCTACTCAAACCGGACAATGGCACGTGGTGACGCCCTTAAAAGCCTAGGGGCTACCCCCGAGACCAGCTTCGCCAAACTAGTCGGTCAATGCGGGATCATCTTCACTATGGTGTGCACAATTAATTCCCCTAAACTATTCACATTCCCTAGTAGAGCTTACACCAAAAAAAGGTCTCCAATGATGCAGTTCTCCAACAACTCATCGCATCCGCCATTGGATCGGGACATTCTCTCCGCGACAAGATCTTTGTAGACTGCTCGACTGTCCACCCCGAAACGGTAGGCCTAACTGTTTCCAAACTGAGGGAACAGCAAGCATCTTTCCTGGCGGCACCCGTGTTTGGTGGTAACCCGATCGCGGCGGATGGAAAGCTCGTCTTTGCCATTGCTGGGCCGAAGAAGGCCTCGGAGGTGGTCAAGCCGTTGATTCAGGATGTTATGGGTCGCAAGGTTATCGACTGTGGTGAGGATGCAACTAAGTCGTCGCTTTTAAAAATTGCGGGGTATGAACTACCTTTTACTCCATATCCTACGCGCCAAGGGAGGGAGCACTACTGACGCAGAGCAGTAATATCGTCACCGTGAATATGATGGAAGCTGTCGGAGAGGCGCAGGTTTTCGCCGAGCGCACTGGACTAGGAACTGGCCCGATGGAAGAGCTCATCGGGGAAGCTTTCGGCGCGGTGGCTGGTGGATATTCTAAGAGGTACTGTATTTGAGAGGCCCCTGCTGATATTTGTGCACCACTGATGAGTTACAGATTGACGACTGGAGCTTATGCGCCGCCGTTGGAATCTCGGCCTGGGTTCGGTGTGTCTCTTGCTATCAAGGATGCGAACCATGCATTTGCCATAGCCAAGGAACATAATGTTGAGCTTCCCGGCCTGAAGGTTGCGCATGAGAATATGGTCGCTGCGAGGGAGTATGCTGGGGAGTGTCTGGATAGCAGCTCAATGTATGGCGTCCTGCGCCAGAAGGCGGGGATGGCTTTCTGGAACGAGAAGAGTCGGAAGGAGTGAGATTAGCATTGTAGTTATGGGAGGCATGGATTTATTAATATCGGACAATAGATTAATTGTTGAGTACCAATTAAAACGGGAATTCCAGTTCGCTAGTGTTCCTTCATACGACGTGACGTACATACATATAGGGAGAGACAAGGCGGATCATTAGAAGACAGTTCCATTTGGATTAAACTATCTATATTTTCAAAATCTAACTGCCGCTGCAACGGTCTCTAGTATATGATAACAACTCTAGATCTACGCTTAGTATTTCCGACAAATCAGGTAGGCCCTAAATCTGATCTTTCAGAACATGAAGCAGCGGAGGCTATCATGTTCAGAAGTTCTATTACTACGGTGCTATATCCCAAATGTCAGTAATTTTTTTTACCATCGCTCCATACACTGTATAGCCAGCATGACTCGAGATATCTTATGCTTTTTCTTTTTTTCTTTCTTTCTTTCTTTCTTTCTTTCTTTCTTTCTTTTTTTTTTTTTTTTTCAAACAGTGGAGTGGCAGGTATCCGAGTGGCATGGCAACATGATAACGGAGGAAAGGGTTAGAGATGAGAATCACAGAAAAAGAACCCCTTGAACACCAAAGACAAAGGACGAAAGACAAGGAGATGTGCAGAGAACGTATTGAGGATGAAAGTGCATCACCCGCCTGAACCTTTTAGACCACTATCGGTCAAACATATATGTAACAAATTTCCACCCGAGGGTCTGTCTACACGGTGGCGGCCCAGAGAAGATCGACTTGTGGTGAAGGTATGGTTATGGCTTGTTCTTAATTCTGGTGGTCTCAGCTAAGGATGGATACGCTTCCGCAAATGCTTTGCCGAGACTCCAATTGTTGAGATTGCGCAAATGTCTCTCAAAGACAGGGTTGATGATCAAGTCATCATTGTCCCCCGTTGACAATAGGCAATCCGTTTCCTCATATGGCCAGTTGACTGACAGTGTGTGCGTATATGGTATAAACCAATTTTCAAAAGGGTAGTCTGGATGTGCCATCACTACGCGATCGCGCATCCGCGGCCACGGGAGGTAATCAACCCAGGCGGGATGTGGCGTTAAAAGTTGCGATGGGCGCGGAGTCAGCCATTCCGGTAGCCGATCATAATTTTCAGACGTTGGGTAAATCTGCCATCGCATGAGAAGAAACATAACATACAAGACAGCTACTTGCTCCGGGAGGGAAGAAATATCCGGGAAGGTGCGCAGGATGTCAGTGAACACTTTGGATAACGGATGGGAATAAGCGCCTCGTTCTGGGTTGAGCAGGGAGGAGACACTGGGATAAGGAGGCCCCACTAGCTTTTGCTTGGGGACTCCCGAAGCTGCTTCACGCTGTCGATGGTGGAGAAAGTCCAACAGGATGGCATCCAGCGTACAGGTTGGTGCAATGTTTCGGACTGGCGTCATGTAGGCAGGTAGAGATTGCTCCGCCATGGACCCGTGGATCGGCGATGGGTATGCTGGGGAAGCGTTCATTGGGGGGACTCGGAAGTTCTCCGGCGAGCGACGGAAGCCCTCCACTTTCGGGACTTTTTGGGACGCATCAAGTAAAAAGTTAAAGGCCATTCTTTCATCGCTCCCAAAATCCAATCCATGCGCCAGGTTATGCCGCTGATAGTCGAATGCAATGCGAAATGAAGCCAACGTCCCATCGGTGGCGTTTTCGCGTCGGATGGTGCCTAGCAAAGGCTCCGAGTGTATGGATGAAGGAGTTTCAACCCTCGCGGAAGTTTGGGAATAGGAATGGTCGACATTGGCTGGGCCGGTATCACTAAAGTAGCTGGTTTTTGCAAACGGTGGTGCTGTAGACAAAGGGGGGGCCGAATGCATGCCTAGGGGAGGAGCGGCAGTAGATGCGGGAGGATCTGAAAGCGCATACTTAGCTCAACTGATCTTTGAGAAAATGGTGGGTAGCTTTATTGCATCAGTGGTCAGACTTACTAGCACTAGGCGCCTGCTTTCCAACCAAAGGCTGGATGACATCCATGATCGCCTTCAACCCCTGTTTGATATCACGGTTCTCAGCTTGAATTGCTTCATTTTGCTTCAATGCCGCCTGAAGATCTAAAAATGGCTTCTGAGAAGACAGCTCGCGGACGCGATGTTCCAGCGAATCTATATGAGCTTTGGTTCTCTCACGAATTGCCCGTTGGGCCTGTCGGTCGTTGGCTCGTTTCTTCGCCAGCTGCTCGGGGGTGAGATTGGCTACGCCTCTTGCGGAACTACTATTCAACTTGCGTTTCCGCCCCGCAGGCCCGCCAATGTCTGGGGCCGGTGTTTCTGCATCTGCATCTGCAGACGTCAACGCGGATGGCGTAGGAGAATCCTCTAGTTTCACATATTCCGTATCCAAGTTGATTGTGTCGGTCGCAATTGGAGTCTCACGGGTTCCCGAGGAAGGCGAGTCGAGGGCCGGGGAAGGGGCCACATCGTTCAGAGGAGGCAGGCGATTGGCCATGGCCTCCTTCTTACGTGGTTATCGAAACTTAACTGCCAGGAGATTCAGAGAGGAGTTTCCAGGATAGTACCTGGACCAGCAAGAGCTCGGAACGATCAGCATCGATGCCGTACGGGAGTAAACGAAAAGAAATGGTGTGAGAAGACTGAACGATGCTTTTTCAGCCGACGACGTTTCGGCATGACTACGAGTCTGGAACAAGTGGAGTCCCGCTGAACTCTATCGTTAGAACCCTTGTCGATGTCACCCAAGAAGTCGGGAGGATTTTCGAGACAAATTAATTGCGGTAATTGATTCGACCTCTCCCGCTGAAGGCTGAACAGGACCGGCAGTGGCGCTCCCGATTGAACCGTCCGGAGGGCGACAAAAATAAAAAAACACTAAAAATAAGAAAAAGTCAAAAAAAAGGAAAACCCATTACAGAACATCATGAAACAGAACAAACGGTATGGAGTATGTACATGGAAGGGGGTACCGGAACATTCACATGACTGGAAACCCGTCTGTTTTCTGTTTTGCCTCCTTTATTTTACGATACCAAACGTATTAAATTGTAGCATTTCCTGAAGCCAAAGCTCGAACGGTCACTCCCAAACCCCGGTAACGCATCACAGACAATGCCCAGTCTAGTAATGTATCATAATGCCCCAAGACGTAGTCCGACATAATACTAGGTAAATGATCGTATAGAGAAAAGTCAAACATGAGAGATATACAGCTAAAGACGAGCAATCATCGAAAAAGAGCCTTTTATACAGTCAAGAAGCTAAGCATCGAAGAATCGAAGCAACAGCGCCTCAACTTAAAACTCATGGGGAAAATCGTGTCAGGCGTGAACTCAAGAAAAAAAGTGAATTTGAAAATTTATTGGAGCATATGGCCCATTTTCGAAATCTGATTTGTCTGTTAGAATCCCTCGCATCAAGGTCAAAGGATGAGAGAAAAACCTACCTTTGTCCGTAAGTAACCCTCAACTTCGGTACTCTTAATTCCCATTTTTCCGCCTGTTCGCCAGGCCAAGGGCACCATTGGAACCCTTTCCTTTACAACAACTTCCCGGTTCGGTCCCTCGACCGCCCGGATCTTGTCAGGGTTGTTTGTAAGCAAGCGGATTCCATGTGGGTTGGAATCGACACCTAGGCCGAGATCTGCTAACATCGCTGTGGCAAGGCCGTAGCTTCTGGCATCCGCAGGATGTCGAAGAAGTAAATTGGCTTCAACGGTATCCGATCCAAGGTCTTGAAGATTATACGCTTTAAGCTTTTCTCCTAGGCCGATCCCGCGGCCTTCCTGGCGGAGGTAGATGATGACGCCCCCAGATGCATTTGAAGGCACAGGTAAATCTTGCTGGGACGCCGCCTCATGCAAAGTTTCCATCGGGAGAGACATCAAGCGTGCCGCCTCGTCCAGCTGTTCACCACAATCACAGCGCGCGGACCATGCTGTTTCGCCGGTGTAACATTCCGAATGGATTCTAACCAGCGGCGCTTGGTTTGTGCTACTCTGCACCAACTCTGATGTCTGAGACGAAACAGGAGCATCTGGGGAGCTTCGCTGTTGTCCACCGGAAGCGCTCTCGGGATTTGTGGAGCTATCATGCCAGCTGCTCACTCGACCGGGACGGAGGGTACCGGTGTATGCCCCACGGATCATTCGATCCATTTCCGTTTCCCCCGGACGGACAGCATCCAAACTTCGGGACCGGATACTGTTTCCGAACACAATTGCTAGATGCTCTTTATTGTCCAAGTCATTATGGTAGAGGTGAAGAAACATCTCGGCCCCATTGGTGGTGGGGATCCGTGCGCGAACAATACACTCGACATTTGGAAGGCAAGAGAGGAGCTTAGGGGGTTTGGTATGCGATGGTTGTTGAGTTTGCTGAAGTAGCTGTGCTTGGTTTATCGTGCCACCTGGTGTCGCTGGGGGAGTGAAGGACGGGGAGAGAAGAGAGGCGGGCACTGCGGGGGTAACATCGCCTCGGGTGTGCTCTGCGGCGTCAGTTTGATTTGCGGCATCGCCACGAAGTTCGCCTATTCTACTGTTCAAAGACAGTGGAGCCGCCGAGGTTGAATCCAAAGGTATATCATCAATAGTGTGATGAGAGGGAGAGGCCTGCGCCATGAATGTTGGCGAGGCATGGGATGGCAAGTTCGACATGGTAGCAACAAGTAATGCGATTGGGGAATCGGGGTAAGAAGAACGGCGATTAAGCGACCATATACATATAATGGGGAGGAACTCAAGAGATGAAGGAATGCGGCCAATGGTTAGTCAAGCGTTAGAACCAGCGCATGCTCTAGAAGATGGGTCAATTGTACAGAGTATGATAACATTCCCGAGCATATATCTCCCTCGGATCCGCGGGAATGACACAGCACTTGGCGGCGCATTGGGGCGGGGGTGGTGCGGCGTGTGGCTGACTCAGGTTTTCCATTAGTCAGGCCTTACGGGTAGCATTAGTCAGGATCCCTTCCAGACTCTCGCTACCAATGACCTTGTATTCTCTCCGTATGTGACTTAAGAGTCCAAAGGAGAAAAAAAAATAATATAAAATAATATATTACTCATTTGTTTACTTTGCGGAAAAAAATTTTTTTTTTAAAAAAAAATTAATAATTTCCAATTATTTCCTAATTCGAATTGTTTTCCATCCTAAACAATCGAACCGATGACCGTATTTTTTATCGTGGAAATCCCAGGGTCGACCGAACTTTATTAGGTAGAATGCTCTATTCGCTTCTACACCATCGCGATACTCCTATTACCTAATAAAGTGGCATCTCCTAAAGAAATAGACATTGAAATTAAGACATCCCCCCTTAAGATTGAACGTCCTATTGGAACGAGGATGGGATACCCCTGATCGGAATTGATTTCGGAATAGCTAATGAATTACGATCTTCGCTGACCTAGCATGGATCAAGCTTTTGGTTGACCGTTCTAAGGGAAATTGATGCATGAAACGCTTGCGCTTAGCAAGCTAGCAAACTAGTCAATTTACTACCCAGTCATTCAAGACCGTCTATTCCCAGAGAGTAATAGTAGTATTATCCAAGGCTAACCAAATCAACTGCCAATAGCAACGCTTCAATTCCATTCCTTTCTCCTTTCTTGAAATTGTATCAATTTAGTTCAAAGGGTATCATCATAATCATTGAATACTCATAATTCCAATATGGAATAGTAGTAGTAGTAGTTGTTGTTGTGCTTGCAGCCTTTTTTTTTTTTTTTCTTTTCATTCTCTGTAGCGTCTGGCGTTTCTCTGCTTCCTTTACTTCCCAGGGATGTCAAGGACAAACCTACGGTCCACTTCCATCTCTTTATCATCTTCTTCGCCTTCGAATTTGAGGCGGTAGGTGTCCTTTCTGGAACCCATGACCTCTGCCCGGTAAAACGTCGTAGTATCCGGATATCTGGCCAGAACTTGTTTTCCTGACGAAAAGCTTGGTAAAGTCGAACCAACCTGCGGTATTGGGATTAAAGACGCAGCGGTGGTTTTGTAAACCGCTCCCTGTTCACCGTTCTCATTCGGCTCAGGATCCTGTACATCATACCTTGAAAGGAGTTTCGGTCAGTTCAGAGGTAAGGACGCCCGGGGTCGTCATGCCATACCGCTTCTTATGCCCATCTCCAGAGATCCCTTTGATGATGCACTGGATTCCCTCACCTTCGACGCCCTGCTTGTTCTTATTATGTTTGAAAACTACCTCGGCCCCAACCACCAAATGGCCATTGCGCTCTGCGAGGGTACCCTTGGTGCCCTCCGCCCCTTCCTCCACTTTAACATGGACATCTCGGCTGTCGCGGCTGTCACGCGCCTGATTGCTGGACACGCTGGAGCCACGTTGGATGCCTCCTTTGATACGAACCGCTTTGTCTGGTAGGGAAGCACCTGAAGGCCCCGGCGAGTCTGTAGCTGACCCATCCACGTCATTTCTCTTCTTACGAGATTTTCCAAGAGCAGCCGCGCGGTTCAGCGGCGCCTCTGCCTCAGATGCCTGACGAAGTGCGGTCAGAAGACCTAAGTTCTTGATCACATCACTCGGTTCATCCTGAAGAATCGCCTTCTCATCTTCACAGAGCTTGAGCATTTGCCGGTATAGACTGTCCAGTTGATTATGCTCATGTAGGCTCGGTTCTGTGGACGACAATTAGCATGTGCTAGCTACTTGGTATGCTTTAGCAAGTTCATAGGGCAATAAACTAGTAAATAACTTGATGGATTGAGATGGTTTGCTGCTGCCATGATTCCTGATAGCATGGCGTCACCTGAGCGCCAAAGTCCCGGGTCATGATAGCAGAGACCCAGACACATACTTTCCCAAGGCAGCCGATGTAGAGTACATAAAAAGAAAAGAAAAAGAAAAAGAGCGGAAGGCACTTACTCCCGCCATCTTTGCCAATCTTCTCATTCAAAGCAGATATCTGTTCGGCTAATGATTTCTGCTTGTCATTCTTCTCCTTCGCCTTTCGTAGGTCCTGGAGGATCTTGTTCCACATATCAGTTTCCTCATTGGCCGCCAGACCATTGTCTCTAGGCAGCGGAGGGCCCCTAGGCCGGTTCCGTGACATCTTGGATGGAGGCGTACTAGAACGGACCACAGCAATTGGGTGTTGTTGCTGACCTTTACTCTTTCCGGATGAGGTTGCAAGCTCCCCGGTTCTCGCTTTCTCAATGGTCAAGGCTTCCCAAGCAAAAGCGGAGACAATCTCTTTGCGACGCGCGCTTCGCGTACCACGAGCCGCACCCTGCCGGAGGTTGTGCGGGCGACTAGAGGAGCTCAGAGGAGAGCTTAGAGGCTCTTCAATAGGGTGCTCGCCTGGCTCAAGCTGGCGCGGAGATGGTCGTGATGATTCCCCGACATGGCGGCTATCGCTGGCGGAGTTCCCATCGCGGTTAAGCGGTAAGCGCTTTGCTGGCCAATGCGCGCCGTCATTGGTGGTTCCCATGTTGGTCACGGGAACGCTTCCGATCATCCCAATCGGGTATAATTCAGGTGGATGCTTATGGACGGGTTTCTGGAGGGGCAGACATGAAGGGTAAAGTGGGTTGATTGCGACGAGACGTGGAGAGGACAGTGTTTTTTTTTTTTCCCCTTTTGACCCTTAAAAACAGGGAAAGACTGGAGTCAATTCTCTTTCTCTTTCTCTTTCAAACCCTTGAGTGAATTCACCAGACCCTGTTGGGGTGCTCTTGCCTGATCTCTTGTGTGAACCTCTAGACCTTCATTCACTCTATCCTTCCGTTACGTCACGCTCTACAAAATGCAGATTCCTTTGCTTCGACTCCAGTGTGGTATGATTGCGCTCTATCCACCGTCGTCATCTAATGAATACTAATCACGGTATACACGCATGTCTAGGTGTCAACAGCTATGATTGGGGTATATTATCGCCCTATGGCATCCTGAATCTATAAGTTGCTGAGTATTGTCTTAGGCAAGATTGGTCAGGAGTCGGCCGCTGCCCGGTATGCAGCTACAACAGCTGCGCCAGACTTCTCTATAGAATCAGAGAAACCCTATGCGGAAGTCAGTTCGACACTGCTCACCGGTCACACACCGTCGCTAACTTCGATAAACAGTTATGGATGGGCACGCATCCTTCCCTCCCATCAAAAGACGTCGAGACTCAACGAACTCTCCTCGATATGGTTCAGGACAACCGGGCTTTGCTATCCCAGGAGGTTAGCGAGAAATATGGTGGAAAGTTGCCATTCCTGTTCAAGGTGCTCTCTGTCAACAAAGCCCTCAGTATCCAAGCACACCCGAACAAGAAACTCGCAGAGAAGCTCCATGCTCGAGATCCCCGCAACTACCCAGGTAACTAATAAAGCCCACCCAGAGGGGGTTTGTTGATGGTGCCCTGGGTTTATTAATCTGATCTTTGCAGATGACAACCACAAGCCCGAAATGACCATCGCAATCACCCCGTTCGAAGGACTCTGCGGTTTCCGCCCCTTAGCAGAAGTCTCTCATTTCCTCAACGCAGTGGCACCCCTCCGTCAGTTGATCGGAACTGATGCAGTCGACCAATTTCTGAGCGCAGTCAAGGGCTCCGAAGACTCGGAGGATCCCACTGCGATGCAGAAGAACAAAGATGCTTTGCGGACTGTGTTCACAGCGCTGATGAACTCATCGTCCGAGAACATTGAGGCAGCTACAAAGGAACTCACTGCTGCGGCCCAAAACTCCCCTGAAACATTCGGTACTTCTGCTAGCACCCCTGAGACAAACCCCAGTGACCCAGCGGAACTAGCGGCTGTCATCACTCGTCTCAACGGGCAGTTCCCTAACGATATCGGATTATTTGTGTTCTTCTTCCTTAACTTTGTCAAGCTTGCACCGGGGGAAGCCATGTTCTTGAAGGCCGACGACATCCATGCCTACGTGTCGGGTGACATCATCGAGTGCATGGCATCTTCCGACAATGTCGTGCGGGCTGGCTTCACACCCAAATTCAAGGATGTGGATACCCTGACTGACATGCTGACATACTCCTATGCCCCAATTGAGGAACAGAAGCTAGAACCCAAGGAATACCCCTACGTGATCCTGAATGCCTCCGCGTACTCAAGTGCATCGTCGTCTTTGCTCTACGACCCCCCGATTGAGGAATTCAGTGTGGTCAAGACCGACCTCAAGCGAACTGGCGCTAAAGCTACTTTCGATGGGCTGGGAGGACCTAGCATCTTGATCTGTACCGGAGGCACCGGAAAGATCACCGTCGGCCAGAAGACAGAGGAAGTCAAGGAGGGCTATGTTTTCTTTGTCGGGGCCGATGCCGAGTGTATCATTGAGAGCACTGGTTCCGGGTCCGACGAGGATAATGTATTCACGACCTTCAAGGCTTTCTGTGACCTGACCGGCAAGGAAGACATGGTGAACGGCCACTAACTTATTATTTAACCGCAACGAATGGATGTAAAAATAACTACAACGATATGACTTATAATGTTTCCCTTGAATCCTCTCTCTTGCCATGAGCCAAAACGAAAGAATCAAACCCGTACTCAACTCGGCCCGTAACAGCCGAGGTAAACAGAAGCAGGCTATACAAGCTTACCATGATCTACTTCAGCTGCGGGGAACTTCGAGAGCTTATTGTTCCAGTGCCGGCATTTCGCTCCCCTCTCAGTTTTATCCCTTCTCCACAACCATTTAATCCCTTTTTGGCTTTTTTTTGGTTTTTTTTTTTTTTAGTTGGCTTTTTCTTCCTCAATACACCACATCACAGGCTCAATACTCTCCTACCGCCATGACTTCCACCTCCATCTCCCTCTGGGAGAAAGTAGACCTCGTACATGCTCAAGTAACCGTTTTAGGCACAGCCCTCTATAGTGCCATTACAGGTATCTTCCGCGGCCAGAGCGGCGCATCAGGATATGGGCTCCACGTTGGCAACGCAGCGGTGAGAAAATTGTGCAATAGACTGAGCGCAGAACAGTTCCAGTTTGTGGCCCGTTCCCTGGTGTCTGGATCATGACTAACAAGTCAAATAAAAAAGATACATGAACGGATCCACAAGATCTGTTTACGAAACAGCTTTGAAGAAAATGGGACTCCAACCGGAGACAGTCCCTCTGAAACACGACGCACAAGGCCACTGGATCGGAAGCAAGAATGCCAAAAATGTGGTCATTTACTACCATGGTATGCGATATTTCCTATCCTCTGTGCCATTTCAACTGTACCGCAATAGCCATGTCTATTACATATTGCGCTATGATATGCCATGCGGCACAGATGGAAATCGGTATATGGTATGAATCAGTACACAGCTAACAATACATACCAAACCAGGCGGTGGATTCGCCGTGCCCGGCTCAACGGGCCATATGTCATTCTACAGCAACGTGATCAACACCCTCAACGCAGAAGGCCACGACATAGCCATCTTCTTGGTAACCTACAGCCTCACCCCACACGCCGTCTACCCCACTCAACTCCGGCAAGCCGTAGAGGCCCTCCGCTATATTCTCATCGAGACAAATCGCAGCCCAGACAACGTGATGATCGGCGGCGACTCTGCAGGTGGAAACCTAGCCCTGTCTGTCCTCCTGCACTTGTCACACCCGCATCCTGAGATCGAGCCTCTGAACAACATAACGCCTCTGGCGGGGCTGTTTGCCTTCGCGCCGTGGGTGAGTTTCACGAATGAGGCCGCCTCCATGCGGAAGAACCAATATAAGGATATGATTGGGTCAGAGATTTTGGACCGGTGGTCGCGCATGTATTTGGGTGGGAAGGGAAAGGAGGGCGATGCGTGGAGTGAACCCAGTCGCGTCCCGGTTGAATGGTGGCAGGATGCTAAAGTGAAGGCGGTATTGATTTTAGCAGGTAAAGATGAGATCTTGATTGATCCGATTGATGCCTTTATGAAGAATTTTCAGGTACGTATTCGTTCTTTTTTCTTTTTCGGGTGGAATTTCCTGGCTTCAGCAGCATAGGGAGATCCTTGATACTAACAGATGGGACTCGGTTTAGTCGGTTGTACCAAACACAACGTATATTGTAGCGCAAGGGGAGACTCATGTTGCACCGGTTTACAGCGCTAGTTTTATGGGAAAGGAGACACAGCAGGGGGCTGGATTGAAGGAGTGGCTGCGGTCTCGTCTCTAGGGCGTTAGCCGAGCTGCCATCATCCTTTATATCTATGTACACTGGAATATCTAGCCTCGTGGATCTGCGAGCCAAAGCAGAAGGGGACCATTCAGAACATATTCACTACACCAAACATGTTGAGTATTAATGTCTATCATGAAATCAGATTTCCACAACTGGGACGATAGCAAATGGAATAAAGGCAATCGCCGATAATACCTGGCACAATACAATAGCTACGCCGTCGTATAAATCATCAAAGGAATAAAACACCGGATCGGACAAGGCGTATGAAGAAGATAAGTGAAAAATCGAATATAAAAAGGAGGGAGGAAAAAAAAAAGGGAGGGGGGTAAGCAGAATGAATCTAGGACGACACTCTCGGCGCATACTTCGCGGCAGCGGTATCGAAGAACGCACTCTTCTCTTGAATATCCGCCAACAGAGCATGTGATGACTGCGCGCTCTGTAGACGCCTGTAACCAAAAAATATATAACCGTTAGCAAGGTTCAAGACATTGTAACCTAAAAACTCAAAGAACGACGTGATACGTACGCCTCCAGCTCCTCAGTCGGCTTTCCGGCCAATACATTCAGCACAATGCTATTGGCAATGAGTTCCGCGTCCTCGGGGTATTTCTCAAGAGCTGCCGTCAATGCAGCTTCAGCCTCTGGCAACCGGCCGAGATGGATTTCAGCCACGGCCTGGCCGACGATCGAGAGCGGGGCAAAGGTGCTGGGGGCAGCGGCAAGCTCTTCATAGACGTAGAAAGCAGACTGGTACTTTTCACCGCCCTAAAGATAAAACGAAACCAACACAGTTAGCGACCCATGAAAAGAAGTGGTACCGACGTCATGCGAACACATACAACTCTCAAACCAACCCACGACTCGGCCAAATTAACCAGCAGGGAATCCTGAGCCCACCGCTTGGCAGTCTGCACCTCCTTCAAGGCGAGATCAGAGCGGTTCTGCTGAAGATGGATCTGAACGATCAAGGCAACGCTGTACATATCCCAATCAGCCATGGATTAGTAGTTCTCCAACTGGAGACCAACGCGACTTTCAGACGTACGCTTCAAGATTGCCTTGGTGCTTCGTCAGCAAAGCCAGAGCCTCCTCGCTCAATCCCTGAGCCTGTAGCACTGTTCCACCCAGAACCTGCACGGTAGCATTTTCGGGATAGTTCTCCGCCAGATCTTGTGTGAGCTTCAGGGCGGACTCGCTGTCGCCGGCTGTCTGCTGCGCCAATGCCTTCGCTGCGGCAAGGTCGGGGGTGTCTTCTTCGCCGTCAACGTCGGAGACAACCTGGTCGGTGTGTCCCAGGGCAATTTTGGCACGGAGCTGGAGAATACGAGTAGGAAGGTGGTTTTCAGAGGATAGGGCTGATGTGTCAAAGTCGACCACCTCCTGGTACTGGCCTTGGTGGAAGGCATTGTGGATGTTGATAAGTTCTGTGGAGGGAGGAGCATAAGTTGGAAGGCACTTGACCCAATTCTAGGGCGCACAGTCGCGATGTACTTACCACCTTCTGCCGAGAATGGATCCATGGCGTCGTATAATAGCGAAATTAATTGCCAATTATGTTTATTTACTGTGGTATGGTTGATGGCATGGAGGCGGAGGCCGAAAGTCGTCACGTTGCCTTTCCGAGGGCGGTGACGGCATCAGTCAACCGCCTATCGTTTACCGCACTTGACCCTACCAAGGAAAAATACCTCCTTCACAAGAAGACGATGGTTGCTAGTAGTAGCATCTACGTCTATAGACTATAAAGAGGGAAAAAAGAACAAGGCAAAAGATTGTGAGACCCGCACAATGGCCTGGAATCAAATGAGCGTCCCAGCGCACGTTAATATTAAAACAAGAATATGAAACGTAAAGATAGACATGACCTCGCCTCATGTCGGAGATTCATCTAGAACCCTCAGCAATGAAACAGGATTGAGCGAGTAAGTACATCGCTCCATCAAGAGCGTTGACTTCAATCCACACTCTCATATATGTAATTCCCCCACCAATTATGACCAACGATGCAATCATTCCTGCTGACTCCTTGAATGCTGCCATCCTATCCGATGATGATAACGCGTGCAATGCCACCTTAACCCCGAACCCTGAAGACAAATAAATCAAGAACTATGATGGGCAAGATTCGCTTGCAAACAAAAGAGAGAGAGAGAGAGAGAGAGAAGTCACGGGAGGTAAAATAAGTACAAAACCATGCAACACACAACAGAAGAGCACAAGTAGAGGGTATCGCTAGATAGAACAAACGTAATCCAACCGCAAATGGAACCGAAGTAAAAGACAAAGGAAGAAAATATCAAGGAGCGCCGGTACCTCACTCGCAATGCAGCCATGCATCGCCCTTTAATAACACAGAGTAGAGAGACAAACAAGTAGATGGCAGTTTCTCCTTTAGGTCCTCCAGTGACCATATTTCTGCCATAGTCCCCGAAAGTAACAGCCAAAGGAAAACTCCGCGAAAGGACAAAATGCATGCAATTGAAAGTTTGAAGAACGCCGCTCCGTTTATTTGCACATGTTTTGAAATTGTCGAAACCATATATGAGAGAGTCGTCTAAAAAAAACGGAAATAGACAAAGTGAAAGTGGCATCCTGACAACGCTGTATGCTGCCGGAATTTCAAGGAGGCAAGGATGAAGTGGACGCCGTTGAAACCGTCGGTGTCAGATCTGGAGAACTGTCCTTATCCTCTGCGCTCATTGCCACCTCATTACCCTTCTCGCGCTCTGTAGACGATGTGCGCTTGAAGACGGTCTGGCCAATCTGTCGAAGAATGCCCATCCGCTCAGCTCTCAGCTCTTCTGCATCAAGCCGATGAACAGACACCGGATCTTCTTTAGTGATCTTGCAGAATAAAGTCGAGAACAGATATTGGTCTCCGCCACTATCATACAGGGGCAAGTAGCGGTATCCTTGGGATAAGCTGCTAAGCTTCGCGGTGAATGTAGCAAGTTGGACACTGCTATTGCTTCCTGCACTGCGCCCATCCTGTGAGTTCCAGATAGTCCAGCGAACGAATACCAGATCAGGATATTTAGTCTCCAACGACAACCTGAAGCGATCATTGAAGATTGGGCTATATCCATTGCTCTGCTCGATCTTCGTGCGCCGACGGTGCGGAAATCCTATGCCTGACATGCCATTGCGAGCGGATGCATTCATACCACCTTCACCATAAACGAAGCTCTGGCCACGATCGTCTGCACTAAACATTTCGATCTCCACGTAGGGGTTGATATTATCATCAGGGCCAATGCTACGAGGGCGAGGAAGTTGTTGGGCGGAGATAACGTCCACTGAGAATAGAACCAGCTTCCGCTCCGTAGTCTTCGTTTTCTCTCCATCGGCTGGGCACAAGGCGCGAAGAGACTCTGGCTTAAGCACGTAACCAGTTCGATCGCTCCCAGCAGCGAACATGGCCTGATTCATCTGCATGCCAATGTCGTACGTTTGCCAGTTCAAGGCTGCCATCTGAACGCCACGTCGCCAAAATTTCAGAGGGTCAAAGTTGGAAGATCTCAAGCGGAACCCGGATGGATAAACTCGAGTCAGATATTTTCGGTTGTGCTTTTCAAAGAGAGCCTTGTTTTCAGTATCACGGCAGATACCCTCAAACGATCGTTCGGCGAATGAATAGACATGATTATACCGTTGGCTTTCAGCGGATGAGAAGCTGTGCCACTTGTACCCTCGGGTGTATACACCTAGGTCTGACAAGGGTTTAGTGATTTTGCTCTTCTGGCGCCTCTTCTTTTCTTTCCTCATGGTTGCTAATGCGCTGTCACTTTCCTCCGTGGCACTGCTGATGCTGGTGGTTGTAAACGAGCGTCTATCTTGAGTCAAGAATGAACCAACAGCTTCCAGTCCAAGCGTTGGTGGGCTTGATAGAGGGGGCAGGCTAGTGATTGCCGGGCTTTCAAATGCCATCGGACGCACAAAGGGAGAGCTTGCGCTACGTTTACGGCCGTGAACGGCGAATGTGCCGGCAGATTCCTGTCGCACATCCTCTTGGATCTCGTCGCAGGTCTTTACCTTGACAAGGATATGTCTCTTCAGCTCCTCCGGCGACGGGAGGACAAAGCTGTTTGTTAACAATGGCTCCAGGACGAGCTGATCTTTGAAGGTATCCTTCATGATTTTGACCATCGCCAGTTGCTGCTCCGGGTTGCAATGCACCTCGAGAGACAGAATGAGAGGAAAATCTGTAGTAATGAATGCATAGCGATTAATGACGGTAATACAGTCAGCAAACAGAACACTAGTGGTCATGGTTCTTCCATGGGACACAATTGGTCGGCCATCAGCCCCATCCCAACAGTCAATCTCTACACAGCGGCATCCTTTTTGCAGAGCGCTTATGTATGCCTCTGTGCTGGACGCCCCAGCGACCTGGCGGCCAAGAAGATAAGTATTGTGAGAGCTCGAGATGAAATATTCGTTCAAGGGACGGTCAAATCGCGACTGTGGAGCACGAGACGCGTATAACCCGTTCCATGGAGATGCCAGGTAGGAGGAAAATGCATCAAAATTTATCCGAGGGGCTTGCTCCTCCTCCAACTCCGGGATGCTGGGGACCCGCGATTTGGATTTGCGTACACACTTGTCGAAGACTGAAACCCAATAACTTCGATCTGAGTCAACGTCCTCCTTTTGGATGTCTCGGAGGAATGTCAAGAACTCATCGACGCTTAGGCCAGCTTTGGCGTCCGTGGCGCTCTCCTTGAAAATCTCTTTGACGTCCTTCCGCTCTTTCAAACGAGCAACGAAATTCTGGAACTGTGAAAAGTTCAACTTGCCGTTGGCATCAAAATCAGCTTTGGAGAATTGAGCACGGAGCATATTTTTGGAACAATTAATATGTAAACTGCGGCAAATGCTCTCGACAGCCCCAAAATCAAGACTCCCCTGTTCAGCCGACCTAGGTCCGTGAGGGAACAATCTCGACATCTCGCGCTGCCAATGCGCCTTCAGGACTGCCTCACTCTGGCCGGAACCAGCCAGGCCAGCCATAAGGCCTATCCTATATCGAGAGATATCTTCGAGAGTTGTAGTCCACAGCTCCAGGATATAATCATTAGGGGCAATAAGGTGCAGCGTTTTGACAGCGCGACCTTTTGACCGCTCGTCATCGGCAATAATGATCGTGAACCAGCAATTCTCATTGTCTTGCGGAACCTGGTGCTCCTCGCGGTAATTCCGCGCGTCCATGCCAACTCGAATTTCCTTAATATCATCAATGTAGAAGCGTTTGGTCGGATTCGAGACATCCCAGTATACCTTGCCTGCATCTAGATCTAGGAAGAAACGGACTTGCTTTCTTCGTTTCTTTGTAACTTTGGTCAAAACTGTCCCACGCTGAATCGCCGAATCGATCTTTGGCGCGATTGTGCCGGTGTGGCGAGAGGCTGCCATGAAACTGTCATTTGGTAAACTGGATGACTCTGATCCGCACCAAACCCCAAGGGATTCAAGGGCATCATTGCTGTCTTCCTCGTTGCTAGATTCGAGTGCATTGTCGCGACCGTTTTGAGATCCAGTCTTGCTGTCACTGCGCCTCCTCATCGTCACAGGGCCAGAGCTGCGGTCGCGCTTTTCATTGTGGGAAGCAGATTGGCGTCTTCGGGTAAGCTTGTTGGCGGCACCACGGGAGATTCTGCGCATTAAGCCCGGGCCTTTGGAATTCGAGACTGCGTCCCCCGAACCAGAGGCAGGAGCATTCCCTGGGACAGCCATCACGGACTCCCCAAGCTCGAAAGTAGTAGGAGGGATAGCAGGGAAGGTAGCTATACGTCCTCGCAAGCCGTCGGTAGCAATCTGTAGAGGGGTGCCGGAAGGGCTTGAAGCATTTGAAGGAAGATAGGCGGGGCGTAAAGAATTGGGGGTGGTAGTGAGAGAAGCGTACGATGGTACTGAAGAAGAACTGGGGGCAGGGGGGAGAGATGTGTTGACATGATGTAGCTTAGGGAGGTGGGAGGATGAAGTAGTGAGTTTTAAGCTAGAGCGGGCATCGCCATTGATGGTCGAAGCCGATGAGGTAGTGGCGTAGGCCATCGCGGGTACCTACAAGAACACACCACTCAGCTGCAGACCGTGAGACTGTCAACCTGTTGTGAACCGTGCCGATGCCTGAGTCACCTGGACTTCACAAAGGACGAATGAGCAGTACAGTAGTAAGGAAGTGGTCGTGTTGGCTTAGAAATGGCGGCCGATAGTAGTAATGCAATACGAACCGAATTAGGGATCGTGTCTGGCTGAGTGATGCAAAAGCCACGTCCTTAGCGGGATATGTTATGATTTTGATATCTGCATCTTGGCCAGCCTCTAATGCAATGCGGAGAGCCCTTCCTGAGAGCGCTCGCGAGGAAAGAAGGAGGGGGGGTGGAGGAGAGGGAAAGGAACTCAGGTCCCTATAACAATTGAGAGGAACAGTGGCCTTGTGTAACGGTGGTTCCACGGGGCAACAATCGGTAACGCTACCGTCCTCTCTCAGGCTGGTGATCGGTGACTTGGCTCCCTGCTTATGGAGCCGATTTTCGTCACGTTTCTTTAGAGCTTTCTGCCCCTTTCGGCAGATTTCTTTTTTATTTAAACCTGTATTCCCAATGAAATCCTGCTTCTTACCCCTCTTGAATCGTCGATCCTTCCAATGCGCGGGGAAAGCTGTCCTTCTGCAAGAATAGAAGGGTGTGGAGACGGACCAATTGGTCGTGTCTGGCGACGGGGGTAGCAGTTCCCTTTTTTTTCCCCTTTCCTTTTGCTGTTTTTAATTTTCCCTGGTGCTAGCAGGGAAGGTAGATACCGGCCCACAGATGAAAAAGGAACTAATAGAAACGAATTATGCAAGACAAATGTAGCCTGTGCCGCGCATGTGCTTAGTTGTCAGCAGAGCCCCTCCGCTTTGAGTAATTGAGCAAAGAAATTCAGTTTTCGCGTCAGTTGGTGTCGTTCTAAAAGTAATTTGGAGAGGCTGCAGCACGGGAAATGTAGAATCGGCGGCGAGGATCCGAGCTGCAATGCAGGATTGCCTGCCAGCACAGCGATGCAGGCGGTCCAAACAGGAAGAAGAAGGATGCTGGAGGAGCAATCAGAGATTGGGCGGAGCTCAGTAGTCGCAAAGGATGCGATGCTCTAGTGCGCTTCGACGTCTCGCCGTTTCAGGTAATGCTGCACGGTTACGTGGAGGGTCGTAGAGGACCTGCAGCGACAGAGTGAATAAAAAGCCGCCAGAATGTAAGTAAGAAACGATGATCATGCGACGAATAGTGAGGAGACTGTGCCAGCAGCGTGTTCCAAGAAATTCGGGTCACTGAATTGCGGAAGGAAGGAAGGCGAATTACTGCGGACGATGAAGGTACTGAAAGGTGTTAAAGGGATTCGATACTCCTCTTAAGGATTTTCCATTTGGACGAGTGGTGAAAGATGAACCAACAGGGAGATTTGGGGAAAAAGAATTGTGGAAGGCTCGATTTGGAAGAAACCACTGGATGTTTCAATTGAAAGAAAGCTGGAGTGGGTACTGCTTACTGACGTACAGAGTACTGTATGTTGTGTGGTATTGCAGTATGGTCACGGTCCACAGTACTGGTACAGACGCGGTAATGGATAACTGGATCTGTACAGTACCTTTTGTGTATTTCCGCCTATTTTCAATTCCCCTCTTTCTTTTTTTTTTCTTCTTATTCTTCTCAGCCAACGGGTCCACCGGGAGGTTGAAAATGAGAACAAAAAACCGAGGGAGTCAGACAAGGGTTGAAAATTACACCACTTAGGCTTTTCGGTACCAAACAAAGCCGAACAATGTAATGATGATATAACCAGGTGAGATGGAATGATGATGATAGTGGCCGCCAGTGGTGATAGCAGCGGCGTTCAGGGATAGCCAAAGAGCATCAAATAGAATAAAGAGGGGAAACGAATATCAGCGGTCAGAGACACTACTTCCGTTGATCATCTTATACTCAATGATCATGATAGCAATAGTGGATGGACGGGAGGAGTCTACGATCTATATACTAAAATGAGGAGCAGGAAAGGGATGGCAAATTTGGTATGTAGTCTAATCAAACTGGGCCGTTTGTCGCTGGGCAGATTTTCTTGAAACTGCATTGCGGGAGAACTGTGAACAACGCATAGCAACGGCGGCCCAAGAAAAGATCAAAAGCTAGTTGTAATGGTTTTGGTAGCTTGTCCATGGAGTACAGAATACTCTTTCCCTTTTTTCCCTTTTTTTCTTAAGAGAAAAAAAAGGAGATTTTCCCCTTCATATGGCACATTCTTTTCTTTTGTTTTCTTTTTTTTTTTTTTGCCCTTTGCCTTGGGTATACAAAAGAAAGGAAGTTCAAGGATCACCTTGATACTGAGACGAATACGAGTCGGCTGACTTCAATATTTAATTTTATTCAA
Source organism: Aspergillus bertholletiae (assembly GCA_009193595.1). Taxonomy (NCBI): domain Eukaryota; kingdom Fungi; phylum Ascomycota; class Eurotiomycetes; order Eurotiales; family Aspergillaceae; genus Aspergillus; species Aspergillus bertholletiae. Next base: position 27,870 of record ML736180.1, read on the forward strand.
TATTCTCTTCCTTTTGACACTTCTGCCTAAGCGCTCTTATCTTACTATGCATTCATATGAATGAGAGTTATCTGTTTTTATTAAATGTATCTGACAAGTATCAGAGCTCCCCCGGGAAAACGTGACCTGTAATCCTGGAGAGAGCATCATTTGGGTACCAGAGCGAACAGCGAAACACCTTTCAATGAACAGACCCTGATCTGCTTCTACCATTGGACGATCCTCCCCTTGGGGGATAGCACTGTCAATCTTGCAGGTTGGCAACACTCCCACTGGCTGTGGGCAGTCCAAGTTTCACCTCGTTCTTAGGTATTATCTCGGAGTCTTTCGACAAAAATTCCTTAGGGAGGAAAGGGGGCACGGTGGAAAACCCTACTAAGTTGGAGAGTGCCTGTGCGACTTACTCGATAGGTTGACCTGGTGGATACAGGTCATCCCATAGCTGTAACAGATTGCATTGCATACCCTTCCTTTTCGAACAGAGAATCCCCACAGAAGAACCCGTTCCCCATAGAATGGGGGCTGCGTGATACGGAGAACCGAGTAACCCACTATCATTTCTTTCAGTCGTTTTTTTTTACTACGCTAGAAAGAATTCGAAGCATGCCTCGCCCACGATCCACGGTCAGCAATAAACGACTATGAACTGTAGAATTTAAGATATGATTTTACAGAATTTGAGAGTACTACCATTGCGGTCCTTCCGGGGAAATAATTATGTGGATCTCATACGATCACCATCGTCTATCGTCATCTCAATCCCCTTCATTCTTGTGATATTTAGAGTTTCAGGTTGCGGGTTGAATTAAATCGCCTTATCCCTGTGGGTAACTCTGTGTTGCTTCCCGAAACTGGTAAAGGAACCTGCACGCCATCCCTCCACATTTTAGGGCGTGTGTAGTAGTAGTAGTAGTAGTAGTAGTAGTAGTAGTAGTAGGTCAACAGTTCAGCATGGATAGTTCGGTCCAATGGTACAAGAACTCAAAAGCTCCAACATTCAGGGTGACTGGCACCCGATTCATGCCTTAGTATCAGCGCGAGATTGGGATGTCACCGTCCAGTCATTGCCTTCTCATCAAGGAAGCATTCGTGCTGCAGGAAATCAATGTGCGATGATGTTGTGAAGGACGGTACTACCAATAGAACCTTAAGGGGGTGCGAAGGGGGGAAGGACGGGTTTGCCGGAAACAGACAGAAAAGGAAAAAGGGAAAAAAAAAGGGAAACGGAAAAAAGAATGACGGTTGAAGCCGCTCATCCCTAGTCGACAACACAGTGGAGTGTTGGGTGGTTCTTTTCGTCTACGTAAGGTTTGCAACTGGTGGGAGTTGCTAGTGCGCAGGCGGAAGGAAAGGTACAGTACGGAGTACTAACCCACTACGACCTAAAACTTTACAGAATCGTTCTCGTTTTTGAAATTTGAGTCATCACGATGTGGATTGGTATTCGAAAGAAAAAGCATCGTTCCTCTTACCACTTTGAACGCGGGGTGGGTTTAACACTACTCCCTAGGTACTACTAGTACGTAGAAACATACTCCGTACCACACGTAATAATACGGTTACTAGCCTTAGTAGTGGATCCGATTGCCCTACAGAGCATGCATCAGTTCTGAGGCTAGGGAAGTGGCAGTGGAATCACGGGAGGGGCGGTGCGAGGAAAGAAAGAAAGAAAGATCATCACCAGAATAGAGCGGTAAGAATGATGAAACGATGAATCTTAAACCGCTAGTCAGCAGATCCTTTGGGGGATTCTCATAGGCAGCCACTTAGCCCCATACTAATCTTGGAGACTAGTAATTAGCCAGGTATTTCCTCCCCAACCCGCCGGGTAATATTTCCCATTTACTTACATAGTTACCAGAAGTACCACCCGCTGGTACGATGATTTTTTGTGGGTTATGCCCTACTATTGAGGGCTTATCGTTCACTATCTATTACTACTTCGGACATATTGAGGTCTTTGCCAGCCACTAGTATTAGTATCACATAGATTCTCACCGTCACAGAACAGCGGTCTGTCAACCTCTGTTTTGTCTGTTGAGAGTGATTCACAATTCATGACTTTGGGCGAGAATAAGAATTGATAGAGCAACTTGAACTCGTGGATCTATTTTTGCATGCTAACCAATCGGTCTTGTTTGAACGTATCTTTTATTCTTTATTCTCTCCGCCTCTCCACCCTATGAGATTAGAGAACTTAGTTTGGCAAAGCTTCAACTTGGGAGTCATCCCATCAACCCAAGTCTGTGTGGTTGGACACTAACGAAACTGGCTAACAGGTCATAGGTTTCCCGTATTACTCCCACAGACCACGCCTTGGCAGTCAACCAGAAACAGATCGTTATGCGACCTGTGTGAATGATGCATCGTGACTTCCAAAGGCAGGATGCAACCGTAGAGCCCCCAAAACAGATGCGAGAGAGAAAAAACAAAAAGAAAACAAACAAATAAGTCAATAAATGATCCAAAAAAATAAAATAAATAAAATAAAAACATAAAAATATGGTTCGTGGAATGGGAACCCCGCACTACAGCTGAGCCATGTTGCTGAGTTGGCAATGCTTATCTTCCTTCGTACTCAGCTCACCATGGATTATTGATGAAGCATCAAGGTCATCAGAGAGTGGGATAATGGAGGTTTGCTTTAGGCAGACCAAAAATTGCGCCTTTCCCCTCCTTTCGGATCATATGCCAGGCCAGTTCATTCTGACAATTTCGATTGGCACATCTACATTCATTTAGTTAGGATTTTTATAAGAAGGTTAACACAATGACTATTAGGGAAGTAGTACATACGCAGTGAACAATGAGCAAGAGAGTGACTTAATTATAGATAAAGCGATGTTTCTTTATTCTTCTCCGTCGATATCATCCTTACCACAATCCTTGAAGAAATAATGTTCTTGGGTTATCGGGCATTATCGGTCCAGCGTCCAACCAAATCATTTATCCATCGAAGGTTCTTTCATCCTTCCATGGAGCAGGTAAAGTCTGATTAGATTAACTATGCTTCCCAACCTTAATATCTCATAAAACTTCCATTGGGCTCCCATTAGCCTTTTCCAGACAAGGCTGATTCCTCCTCCAATGGCAGGTTATTTTTGGGGTGCGAATGACCTGCTGCATTAGTAGTTGGTCTTACAATGATATTTCCTTGGTTTCTTCCTCCTGCTAGGATAAAGAGAAATCTAATGGGGTGCTCAGAGCATGTGGTCGTATGTATGAAAGCAAAGTAAGCGATTTTTATTGATCATTATCTATCATCATAAGATCAGAACTCGATAAAAACCCCCGACCGATGGATCAAAACTGACACCGCGGCTGCGGCGGGAATGTGTGTCAGGTAGCAATGAACATAATACTGGAATTCTTTTTTCTCGGGGACTCACCTACGAGGCGGTACACTACCATGACGCAAGGAGTTGTAGCAGATCAGTTTATGCTCCCTCCCTATATGTAGATTTACAGACAAATTGCCGGAGGAAGCAGGCGATAAGAGGGTGAAACTTCTTGCAGTGTGATGCTCCACAGTCTTGGCTACCTGATGGTACTCGTTAGTAGGTTTGCCTTTTCAGGGTTTTTACTGTATGTGTTTAGTTGCATATATCTGTCGATAACTTCGTAGGGAGAGAAATGATTTGTCGTAAGCCTACCCCTCTCCCCATACAGTCGATAACGATGGCGATGATCAGAGGGGAAGTAAAGCGGGAAACAAGGCTCGTGGTTTTAGGTTGTCGCCGCCTCGCGCCTCGAAGAGTTTTGATTGCTCCTTGCATCGATTTAATTATTATTAATATGTATTTATCTTTACTCTTATGGTAGTATTAGTAGTGTCTGCAAAAGCCGCCTGTATGTGGTATATTGTCATGCAGTCTGTTCAGTCAACTTTGGGATATTCATCCCGAGTAGGTAACCCGACGCTGATAATCATGATGATCGAAAGAGGCGGGGAGGGAGGGGGAGAGGATAATTCCCCGTGCTGTCAATCCAACCTCCTCCTCTCAAGAGCACCGTCCACCTGTGCTCTGACGTGCCACGAGAGTCCATCAGAAAAGGGATATCATTCGATGGGCTTTAATTCTGAGCCCGTGACCAGTAGCGCAAGATTTCATTCGCACCGGGAGCACCGGCTCCTAGGGTGGCCTTGTTTGCTACTCCCAGTACCTACCAGCTCGGTCAAAGCCAACGCCTAAACTCCGAGAAATATAATTTTATTATCCAGAGGTTTTGGCCGTCTGAAACCGTAGTATCAATGTAGCATTTGTTTCGTTAATAGTTGATGGCATTAAGATTCAGTATTTCATACTTCTTGGCTTTCTACGTTGTACTACGTACTGTATGAGTATTATGCATACAATTATAATTCATTTTCATCACTGTGGATCCACTTCATCCATTAATGAGACTGTTACCCATCCGGTCCATCTACTGCATTAGTATAGTCGTGCTCAACTTAGGCATCTTACCGGGGCTGAGTCACTCGAACCGTTGGGTTCCTTTTCCTGATCCAATTAAATGATGATTCACACTCATTGGTAGTGACCACCCCTGAGCGGTCTGACGATTGAATTAGTGGTAGGCACTACCACTACGACCAAGAGACCAACTCTGCCGGGCACCGTCCTTGGGGAACTCGGTTGACAATGATGATTGGTCCATTATATCGGCCTCGTGGAGGAGTTTCCTAAACGGTGGCCCACTTGGCCGCTTGACAGCTTCCAATCCCCTTCCATCGCGGGTTTCTCCCACTGAGGATCTTGCATCCGTGGACTCCTGGCTACGATCATGAACAAAGCGTGTCATGAACGCGTTCAACAGGCAAAACCCCTTGGTTCTCCTCTCCAATCCCGGGTTCTCTTACCATGACCCCTATCACTGCAGGCAGAAATATAAGTTGATCTGGTATGCTGTAATGTTTTGTGATGCCTCCTTTATGCCTTTTGTTATTTTCATATTTTAATTTTTTTTGGTCCTTCAACTTTGCTCCATTTTTTACCCCTCTATGTTTTGTTCGATCATTCAAGGGAGAATTCTTTATGCTGTTTCATACGTCTCTCTTTTCTTTGCAAAAAAAAAATAAAAAATAAAAAAAAATAAAAACCTCAATGAGATGCACCATGACAGCTTCTGCATTGATGCATGTTTCAGTATGCAAATAGAGAATTTAAATGGAATTGCTCATCGTCGGTGAATTATTTCCTTCAATCAGACCTGATTTCGTAGGGAATGCTTCCGTTGATCAATTAAATGACGAACAGACGCAATGACATCATGAGCCAGGTAGCACGCAAGTGCTTCCCCACCACCCGAAGCGGAAGAAGGAGTTCATTTAACAGAAAAATTGAGGGGGATGTGATTAAAAAAAAAAGGAGATATATGTATCCCAGCATATTGGTAACCATCTTACCACATCAACTGCATTAGCGTTGTAATAATTATCATTCACTGTCATGTCATTACCAACCATGGTTGATTACCATACATACTTCCGTACAGAACAACGAACATTTCTGGTTTTATGGGGCCCTGTACGTCAGCACACAACAACCCAAAGATAATTTGGTACGGAGTAGTCTGATTAGAATTATTTGCTTAGCCATCTATCTACTAGTAGTAGGCGCTGTGAAAGCTGGGGATTAGGACGCCTTGGAAACAAAAAATATACTCTCTCAACACCAATGGTAGTTGTATTTTTAACTTTAGACGACGGGTTGCCGCGATTCGGATCTTCAGGAGACCATTTGATGAAAGCAGAAATTTTGCTTAATGGTCGACTACATCATCACTTAAAAGTGACTCAGGTACCGGTTGTGCCGCATGGACATCAGTTCTAGCCTCCGGACTGTCCGAAGCAACAGCGCGCAAGGAGGGAAAAAGTCGAGAAAGAAGGGGAAAAAAACTGAAACAGATAAATTACGAGGCAAACCGAGTTGTTCCCAACTGAATGGAACGTTGCGCCTCCTGAACCGGGGTCCCCGTTAGAAAACTGTAATCTGCTCCCCGTTAAGCCAATGAGTCTACAATTACAAATTACCATTTGCACTGCGAATTACTCAATCATGTTACACAACTATCTCTCCCCAACAGAGGCTATTCAACCTTCCTCAGTGTCAATGAACTGGGCTTGGTCGAGCAAGACGTCTCAGTGCTGATAGTAGGTATTTGAAAAAAATAAGAACGGACCGTGTAACATTGAGTAAGATTGGGGGCACCAACAAACGCTCTCTGCCTGAGGCTCAGTTGGCTGAATATCAATCCTTCGATGCGTCTTCGATGCTTCTCAGCCTTCTTTCAACCCCAGTCATCCATGTTGCCAGGATTCGCGTTCAGGCGATCAAATCCCCAGTGGTTACTTCCCAGCCATGCAGCACATAGTCCAGTCGGGTTTGCGATTGCCGGACTTCTCAGCCAGCCAGGCAACGTGCTCGTGGCTTGCGGTAGTCCATAACTCGCTCCTATTATGAGGCGGGCTTGCAGCAACGCCTTCCATTGCTCGCATCTTACCCTGTGTACGGAACCTTGTGATCATTGATGCCTAATTTTGCCTCATCTCCATTTAAACTTTGATCGCTCTTTGCTTTCTAATCTAACTCAACCCCCCTTCTTTCTGGTTGTATAAAATTGGGTTGGCTGTTTGCCACGGGATGCGAGGTCAGAGCTCACCCTCAGGAAACTCACTTCTGGCGAATCTAGTACCAGTCCAGCACTCCATTCTTGCTTACAGATACCCGCTATTGGCCGCGACAGGCATCCATAATACTACTTGATGGAGCAGCTTCTTTCCGGCTACACGGCTGTACGGCTACCGTCTGACGTGGGTGCCTACTGCTGGATGATATCGGTATCAGCTGGAGATACGAGGCCACCAATTGGTATCTACCACAGTTTTAAGGAAAGCTACAGTCACAAAAACCAACTGTTACTGATATCGCGCGATTGATACACAGTACCCTAGGTTCTCCACCACCACCAAGATAGGTCCACTGCAGTGGCAATGGTAGGGGCTGTTGCTATGGAACCATTAGCCACAGGTTTTTTAATTCGAGGTTTGGTCCAATCTCACCTGATGCAGAATCCGTCCCTTGCCGGCTCCTTTGTCCCCTTTTTTAGTTGCTGCCGTTTTTCGACTTTTTCAAGCCTCTCTGAGCCGCTAAAACTTGTACCGCCATTGGCCAGTTCACCATAGATAACCTTTCACAGTTCAACTGTGTACGGAGTAGTCTGGCATTAATTGAAGCTATAGAGCATGGCATATACACATAGATGTCAAATGACTTCAATTTATAACACGCATTTTGTTCCTGTGTTCCCCCATTGCGATCTCCTCATTTGATTTTCTTCATTTTACTTTGAGTGGACTTCTGAGGTATTTGCTGCTTTTGCCTTTCACTTTCGGTCCGAACCGATAGCAGTGCGCCACTGCCGTGCAAATTATGCGCCGATTCGGCGCGCGCACAAATGCGAAAAACAAGGAGCAGAAATAGCATAATGCCCTTATATTTTGTGCTTCGTGAATCAATTTCCGAGTACGGAATATCTTCTTCGGCCATCGTCAATACCATTACATATGGATGATACGGAGGATTCTAGACGATTATTGGTCTGACCAAATTAGCCATATTGGCGACGGGTCACTAGGAGCAGGTATTACCAATGAGCAAGTTCATGACGGGCTTTCTGTATTGCTTGGATTCCGTATGTTTCCACTGTGACTCAGTGCCGTCCCTCTAACTAAAAATAGGATGATTTTTCCCCCCCATGGAAACGCCCGTCGACCAATTATCCACATAGTACAGAGCATGTTTTATTCTAGAATTCTTCGACGACTAGCGCGCATAGCACACACACACACACACAAACGCGGGAAACTGGAAGCTGGCCGCAATCAGCGGTGGTGCACGGTGACAGGCTCCTAGATGTCTCAGTGCTGTGGTCCCGGATGATCCTAGCCGTATGTCATCGATTTTTATGACTAGGGTCAGTGAGAGGCCCCCACGAAGGCTGTGGGACAGCACGCTGGGCAATGCATGTGCAGTGCCCAATGGGCATAACAGTACGGAGTAGTAGTGGCAGCCATGAGCCGTGAGATTATCAGATTGGAATCTTGCCTACGCTAGCTTGCTGCGCCGCATCCTGGGGGTAAGGGCACAGTAACGTTCCATTGCCTTTCCGGCACATTGGCAGGCAGCGTATGGCCGCCTCACGGATGATTGCCTACGGCTAACATCACTGAGGAACCCACTCTTAAAACGTGTACTGGGTAAAGAGTAGTGATACACGACTTGTTTAAACAAAGGAACTAATTCCCTACGTGGGGAGATGCAGCCAACGATGTCGGTTGATATGGGTTGAGGCTTAGATCCCTCAACACGGCACGATGCCAATTATCCCTAGATAATTGCTAAACAATGAATCGCTTCCCCGGCTACCAGACCTCCGGAACCAGGCTCCTCTCTCGCACCCTTTTTTTTTTTTTTTTTGTCCTTTCTTTTTCTGCCCCTCTTTGATCTTCTCATTATTTGCCTTACGGCCTTTGGCTGCCGCTTTTCTCCACTTTTCATTAGATCCGAACTTTGGATCGCAAGGAACCAATTTACACGAGACTGACTAAGGAGTGCAACGTATGCTTCATAACAGTTCGCGTAAGTGCTATAAATGAATCAATATTGCGAATGGGGCTCTCGCTGATCTGCCAAGGACAACCTACGGTATCTTGATATGAACTTCAATCTCGAAATGTCCGCAAGCCGAGGAGAAGAGGGGCCGCACGGCAATGGTCATCCTGATCAGGGTATAAGCGATATGAATTAATTAACTCATAGTAGAATACCGTCACGAGCAATCCTTGCGAGGCAAGAGCCAATAGATGGCAACCGCTTCACATGCGAGTATCATAGCTAGACTGTCAAAACTCTAGCAGTATAACACGACAGCGAGGTATAATAGCAGAACTAGCAGAACTCCCCCAAAACGGTAGGCTACATACAAATCAAACCGACCAGACCAGAATAAGATAATACACGATCCGCGCTCCCTCACTCCGAAATCTTGGGCACACCTCGGCCGTCAGACCCACTCTAGATTGGATGGGTACCGGCGACATCCACCTTGCAAACCCTAACTAGCCGACGGGACATGCGGTTTTGGCTGAAACGTCCTACTAAACCTAACAGTCCTACACAGCCCTTTACTCATATGCTAACAAAGCCGTCAAGTGCCATACATGCCTGATGTGAATATTGCAGACCTGATCGTCCATATCAAACACGCTTGCTTCCCGTGTGGCTGGACTGCCAGCCATACTCGGATCCGAAGGATAGCATGTCAGGCGAGACGGCAGAGCTGCAGATAGGGACATGGATTCAAGTAACTCCTAGCGAGCGTTTGTCCTGCACCAATGATTGCTCTATGGCTCTTTTCCTTACGGGATTGTATTCTTCCTTTGCTATGCTTCCATTGGGATTGCAACACGGGACAAGCCCATTAGACCCTGGTTAGAACAGGGAGTGAACTTCTTCTGTTTTCCTTTCCTTTCTTTTCTTCTAGTGCCTGTTGAATATTAGTCATGGTAGATATCCCGAAGTAGAAGTAGCTTGAGAAGTCCTAGCGATGCCACATGCCATCTGATAGACAAGCATCACCGCCAAAGGTATCCTAGATTCTCTTGAACTCAGAGACATATATTGAACCACGAACCACCATTAAACATACAAGAGGCCTTGGACGGACTCCAAGAATAAAGAAACTCCCTAAGCTCATACTAGTATCACTATCATATCCTCAAGTAAACCTCAATGAACCGTCTTTAGAGGCCAAACTCTCTCCGAAACGAGTAGTCAGGCGAAGATATGGATTGAAAATCAACCCCAAGTCACCTGCACTTAAACATGCCAAATCCCCCGCATTTATTCCCATTAACCACCACCCTCGCCTACAAGACACAACCCCTCTTTACTACCACTGTCGAACTATCCATAAGCCAATTGAACTGACAACATGGATACCACAACACCAGTTGACCCAGCCTTCACCAAACTCCTCCCCAAAATCGAGGTATGTACCGCCACCAACGATATCACTCCCAATCAAACCAAATCTTTGCCCCCGCACCCCAGGCCAAATAACTACGTACGAAAATAGCATCACTAACTAACCACCCAAAAACCACAAGCTCCATGCCCATCTAAGCGGTAGCATAAGTCGTCAATGTCTCCACGACCTATGGCTCCAAAAGCGTGCTGCAGACCCAACGTTTGATCTCCTAGATCCCTGGGTCGTTATGCCTCCGGGCAAAGTAGACTATACACTTGATACGTCTGTTGCCTCCCCTCCTCTCCTCCCCTCTCCTTGGCCCTCCCCAAATGGAATAAGATGGTAATTATCAATCATTGAAAAAAACAAAAGAGATTCTAGAGCGGAAGGGGGAAGGGGGGAGAGAGACAAAAAAAAGGAAAAAAAAAAAAAATTTAAACTGACGACACGAAAAATAATAGGTTCCTGAAAACCTTCAGCGCATTCACCTACCAACTCCTCACCGATCTCCCTTCAATAGCTTACGCCACGACTTCCGTCTTGTCCGACTTCCACGCCGACGGCATCAAATACCTCGAACTCCGCACCATCCCCCGCTCAAGCCCCCACTTTACCCAAGAATCCTACATAACGACCGTTCTAGCCACGATAACCGCCTTCGCAGAACGCCACCCAGACCTAACGACCCGACTCATCCTCTCCATCGACCGCGGCGAGCACACCCCCACGGATGCTGATGCCGTCGTCAACCTAGCAATTGCCAATAAGCCGCTCGTTGTGGGGGTCGACATCGCAGGGAACCCAGCTAAGGGGCATATAGCGACTTTCGGGCCCGCACTGGCGAAGGCCAAAGCTGCTGGGTTGGGAGTAACGGTGCATTTCGCGGAGGTGAGAACACCCGCAGTGGAGGGCGAGCTGGAGACAATACTGGGGTTTGGGCCGGATCGGTTGGGGCATGTTATTCATGTTCCTGAGCTGTTGAGGACCGAGATCGTTCACCGGCGGGTGGGGCTGGAGCTGTGCATTAGTTGTAATGTCCATGCGAAGCTTTTTGACGGTGGGTTCCTGGACCATCATTTTAGGGACTGGTGGAAAGTCGAGGAGTGTCCGGTTGTGCTTTGTGTGAGTCTCTCTCTCTTGCCATTCTTTCTCTCCCTTTTTTTACCTCCCTCTCTGTGTCTCTCTCTTGTTGTTGCTGTTAGTTGTGGAGGGGGATGTGTTGGTTGAGGTGGCGTAGCTAATGGTGTATAGACGGATGATGTGGGCTTTTTCTGTAGTCCGGTATCAAATGAGTATTTGCTTGCGGCAAAGCATTTTTATCTCACTCGCACCGATGTTGTAGACATAGCTCGGAGAGCGGTAAGCGTGATCTTCGCGGGCGAAGAGGAGAAGAAGCGGCTTTATAGACTATTAGATGAGTTTGTGGCTGGTTACAGCCAGTGATATTGCTGTGCCTTTTTTTTATATATATATGCAGTACATGTCTTACGGTGGACGATATCATGAGAAGCATAAGCAGCAAATGAACAACACTTTGATTGCCTAGAATATAACATAACGTACAGGGTATCTCATATAAACTAGCCCTGCCACCGGAACTTGCCTTGCTTCAAGGTCTGCACGACTCCCAATGGCATGAGCTCCTTGCTCACTGCAGCCAAACTTCCGTATCGCTTTACCATCTCTCCCTGGTACAGCTCCGCGGTCCACTTCCAGTACGGCGGCATCGAATACCAGTTGTTTGAAAGAACCATACGGCTGCTGGGGTCTTCCTCCAGAGTCATTTGGTTGGTGCGAAGCTTTGGTGACTGGTTGATAACCACTTCAGACGGGATGCGGATGAGGTCACTGTATGCATCGCAAAGATGTCTACTATACGTCTCTGAATAGCGGGTGTACTCTTCCAGAGATATAAAAGCAGTCGGGTCCTCATCGTCGCCGAAAACTTCAGCACTCGCTGGCTCCTCAGGCCCGTCTTTCTCAAATCGTTCTTGGGCGGCGTGGTATTCGGTTTCATCCTCGGTGAAAGCCTTCTGGAAGCGACCGAAAGGCGTTTGCTTGATGTCCTCGCGCATGGCGAGAAGAGGGATGTACGGATTCGTGAGCTCGAGGCCGCCAAATTCAACGGGAAAGTAGAAGAAGCCTTCGGGAAGGTCGTGGATATCGAATCGCGCAGCGATCATCTTTCGGAGGTGATCAGTGACGCCGTTAGGGCTATCGGGGAAGAGGGTGCGCTCAATACGGCTCAGGGTAGTGATGGCCATATCGATGTGACTTCGTCCGAAGCACATGGCCGGTTTGGCGAAGTTATTCGAAAAGAAGCGGCCGAAGTAGCTATTCCATGCTTGAACGAAGGAGAAGATGCTCTTGCATGCTGAGAGTTGCAGCTGGAGCTCCGAGATGTGGTTGTCCACCTGCTCTTGGTCGATGATAAATCGGCCCTCCTGGGCATCAAGCTTCAAAAAGCCCCATCGGATGTCTCCAGTGGGTAGAGAATCCGAGCCCTCGGTTTCTTCAGGAGAGGAAAGCAGGTCTTGGTATGGCTGCTGTCCAGATTTGTCTTTGTTCTCAAGACGCACTGTTCCGGTCTTCTCTTCGTTAAACTCGAGACCCATCACTTGAGCAAATTCGGTCATCGTATTCCAAGCTTTGACGCAAGTCTTCTCTGGGCCCCAGAACCAGAAGTCATCATGTAAGCGATACAGGTACGCGCCGTCCGTGTTTTGATTCACCGCATAATCCATGCAGAACAGCACGGCTTCCCCAAAGCAGTCCGAGAGGATATGGCTTATGGGAACTCCGCGTCTACGGGTTCGCACGGTGGCGTCCGGTCCGTCCTGAGTAAACTTGAGGGGGCACTCCAGGAATTTCTTAAAGAAATCGAGCCAATTCTGCGATACTCCAAAGTATGCCAACACTGTGAGCATCGTGGTGTGGGGGATAGATGGTCCGAAGTATTTGAAGTCAGATCGGATGGCCGTGAATTGTCCATGAATCCGGGTCTGCACTATAGACTCGGTAATCAGGAGATGGAGGAGCGAGTGTTTTGTCTCCAGGGCATCCTTGCGGTTATCATCCTCAGTGTCGTTGGCGTCGTTGTTATCATCATCATACCCCGGCGCGCCTCCGCTTAATGAGGAAGGCAGTTGAGTCATGAAATAGTCGCTTCTATATGTATCACGTCTCTTCTCGTTCACGGAGGTGACGCCCCGCCCGTGGTTCTTACCGAGGAAGTGTTGACGCCGTACCCGCTCCGACTTTGAGATATACTGGCGCACGTTTTTCCAGGCCCAGGTCTTCTGAAAATCGACAAATGCAGCCCGGAAAGTCACCGCCCAACGGAGCCCGAGGTACTGGAAAAGGAGGCTGTCCAGCAGATCCTCATCCTGGAACACCCGGTACTTGCCGTTCAGCTGACGACGCATTTCCAGAGGAAGGCCCTCGGACGGCCAGTGCCAGCTGTCAAGGGCCGCAAGACGCATGTTCAAGACATCTGCTACCTCTTGAGCTACAGCCTTGTTGAGCATAAAATCCTTCAGGATGGCGGACTTCTCTTTGGTGAGAGAATCTGATCTTAAGAGGGTCTTGCTCACCCACTGAAGCGTGTCAACATCAAACTGAGCCCGTTTCGATATACATTCATCTCCAAAGGTCTTGATCTTCTGCCGCAAGGTTTTTAACGCTTGCTGAGATTGGTTCGTCTTTGTGAATAAACCGTCAAGGAATTCGTTGATTGTTTTCTCATCCACACTCGCGTCGTTGAAGACATACTGCTCCCACGCTGCTCGCTGCTCTTGCAGTTCCGCACGCCTTGTGGCCTCGGACTCGGAGCCTTGTGCCTCAACTTTGGCAGCAGCGTCTCCCTCGGACTCAAGGCTAGTCAGCCACTCCGTGACCAGGCGGCTGTAGAAGGAGGCATGCTCGTGACGGGTGTGCAAGAAATTTAACTCTCCCTCGAGTTGCGCCACCCAATCGCCTAGGCTGTGATCCGACACGGACAGGTCAAATTGGCTCTGGAGGAGAAAGCGACGAATATTGACATGGGCAGCTCGGGCGGTAGTATCCTCTACAGGGGTCTCAGTCTCCGCCTCTTCGGAATGTGTATCCAGATCCTCCCGATCGAAAGCATCATTCGGGTAACCATTGAGCTTAGTAATTCCTTCCAAGAGAACGCGTGCCTTGGACCGCAGATCGGGTGCATCTGCCGCTGCTTTGAGAATCCCCTCTCGTTGCTGCTCGAAGAGCGAGCGCTGCTTGGAAAGTTCAGTGATTTTGATATCGGTGATGGAGCGCAGGGTTTGCGGAAGAGCCCCGGAGGTCGACATGATGAAGTCTCTCAGGTTGATGATCTTCTTGGAGGGGGGAGGGGAAGATGGATCGAACACGAATACCTGAGATGACCAACTCTCGAATCCGGTGTTCAGCGCGGGCAGAAGGGAAGGGAAGGGGAAAAGAAAAAAACGACGAGGAGGTAATGTGCTCGACTCCCCGTGAAGAGTAAGATGGAAAGACGAAAGACGGAAAATTTATGGAGGTGAAAGTCTGATTTATATATGGGCAGCAGAGCAAATTAATTTCGCCTCTGGTGGAGTTGGGGTGGATCGTTGACTTTTAGCCGATGTAGATCGTTTGAGATCTAAAGATCATCGTCGGGCTCCCGAAATGGAAATAGAAGGCCAATACTCCGTAGCTCAGCCGCAGCGTGACCCAACGAGCAGTTCCATGTGTCACGGAATTAAGTAATTGATTGCATTTAATGCCGTACTTCGAGATCGGGACCATCCTAAATAGGACCCCGTTCATGCTAGTTTTTCATATTCTATCCAACACTCGTCATACTGCATTTCCAGATAACTCTTCCCCCTCAGCTCTCCAACGCTCACAAACTTCCAGTGTCGAATGATGGCCATGACCACCTTGCCAAGGATCAGCCAGGCCAATTCTTTACCCACACAGCTTCGCGACCCTTTGCTGAAAGCTACCAGTTTGGCTTCCATCTCCCGCCGTTGTGATTCGTCCCCAAGCCATCGCTGCGGAAGCCATTGATCCGCATCATCACCCCATAGTTTACGCGACCGGCCTAAAACATAGATATTTGCCGACACCGTCGTGCCGATGGGGAGGGGGGCTGGCAAGTTAGACACTACAGTTTGGGCACCGGGTCTGATGACCCGAGGGAATGCCGTAGGGAAGGAGGCGCAATGGCGCAGAGTCTCTTTAACAACCGCTTGAAGCTCTAGGGAGAATGGTAGTACGCCGATGTCAGCCTCCTTTCGTAGCTTTTCTTGCCACACTTGACCTTCCCGCGTTCCCAATTGATAAACCATGGCTGTTAGAGCTGCAGCGACGCTGCCCGGTCCGGCAAACACCATATTGAGTGCCTCTGAATACACTTCATCTGGAGTCATCCGACTGGCATCATCAAGAGGCACTTCCAACCAGCTTTTCACGAGCCCAGGTTGTACGGGGAGACTGATCTGTCCGGGACGCTGAAAGATCATCGGATAGCTCAAAGCCCTAAGCGCCATCATTCCTGTAGGACCACCCTGTTTGTTCACGGTCAGCTTGCGCAACACGGTACCAACAAGGCGACTGTTCATGATCCAGCCGTACGATGGGCATAGCGAGAAACTCCATGCCATCTTGGACAACATGCGCATGACTGAACACATCATGGCCCCGGCCGCAGAGTCAGTATACGGATGTGAGACCGTGCCGGGGCCATAAATAAGCTCGACGGTTACATCAGTAGTGAACCGATGGGCTAGCGGTGCCAGATTCACCGTAGTCATCGTTCCACCTTGTCTGGACGAAGACTCGGCCTCTGCCCGCGTAAAGAAGAGGTCCACATGCTTGGTTATAACGGATTCATATCTTGCTATCTTCGCACTCGTCAAGGCTGGCCCAACCACTTTACGTCTCCTCTGTCGATGCTCTGCATCGGCTTTTAGAGCGAAGATGCTCCGCACGCGATTATCGTGAGGGCGGCCAAACACATAGAAGTCGTCTTTTTCTACCGACTTATTAAAACCGTAAATTGCATCGAAGTCTTGTAGGTCGGAGAACGAGAGCCAATTTGGCGCTACACGGACCACATGGCCATATTTATCATGCAAATGCTGCTCGGTAAGATGAAGTTGACCGCCAAAAAAGGTGAATAGTCTCCTATATGTAGATCGGTTAGTGCTCTTGGCAGTTTAGTGCGTACCGATCTTAGCTCCATCGGTGGATGAAAGTAGGACGAACCAGAGATTAGTAAAACGAGCCAAGAGAGGCCCAGGGTAGCACGCCAGCGGGTGGAAGTAACACTGATAGATTACATAGGCCACACTGGCGGCAAGGGCAAACTGAGCGACGACGAAGATCGTACTCAAGACCATGATATGATAAATATAGTTCGTGATGGTGTCGGATTGACTGTCTTGAGATCGATCTCGCTCTGAGTTCATCAACCTTTGTAGTATAATTTCCTACCCCACGTCACATGTGCATGATGCACGTGTCTCGTATTGGGGGTTGCCTGGACATCCCTCTAGCATCGAGTCCCTCCCTCTCGACTGAGAGAGTGATCGCAAGCTAATGGAAGGATCTAGGGCTAAACTGCATGTCCAGTGGCATCGCGGGGCTAGTTGCAGGGTTGGTTTCCTACTCGCTAGGGGCGTCTACGAGGACTGAAGCATCCCCAGCTGCGTAGTTATTTGCTAGTTGTTACTAATTATTTATCCATGGAGTGAGGCTATGGGCTTAAAATGAGGTGCGATGTGGAGACCTGGACCGGTTCCACCTCCACCACCAGGATAAGGGGCGGGCTGTTGTGTTACCATTGCGATCTAAGGGCATTCCATCTCCCGATTGAAAATACCAAGACCAACTGCGGGGGAAAAGAGTTCTGAGCGATTGTCGGTTCAAGTTCTGCAGACCATCGATATTTCACCGGGACCATATGATCCTATTTTATTGGTTTTTTGGGGAGAATTCATCCTCAACCCACTGAGGAGGGGGAAGAAAGAGGATGGAAGTGAAAGTGACTAGTCCAGTTGATAGTCGACGCCAACAGTCCAGGATCTTCAAAATCCTGAACTCCGATGGTCGATCTCCGGCCTCATTGGCCCGGATGGGTGGGACCCACCCACTTAGGGGACTTTTTGTTCGACGGGCAAAGGATTTGACAATTTGACCCAATGTCCAGCTCGCTACGGCTGAACAATCGATCCGTCGAATCCCCTCCCGTATCAATCACTCCATCCAACAAGTGACAGTTGCTTCATCTCCTTAAATTCTCTCCCCCGTCAAGACACAACAGTAAGAAAGGAAAGGAGAAAAAAAAAAATCCTCCCGTTCGCTGAGTGATGATTGTCCTTGCGTAGGATTCATTTGGCAGCTACCCTTTTCGTACTATAGCATCCCACAAGCAAGAATACCCAACCAACCAATCAATCAATCGAACTCCTTCTCCCATCCCCCTCCACTCAACAAATTCAGTATGGGCATGGAATTTGTCTTCATAAATATCAAGGAGCCGAAGGATGCTCTTCAGCTCGCTAAAGAACCCGAGATTCGGTCCCACGTTGCTCGGTATCAGTGGAAGCAAGTCGAGAATCGCCCGTCTCTCAAGCGAAAAAGAAATACGGTATTATCGATCTGTATGAGCGTGGATTGTTGTTCAACCTGGCAATCACAAAGCAACTCCGACAGCGACTCTCCCGACAATTCGGGTCCGTCCGCCGCCTTCTCCATCCCTCTGCAGTTAGGAGGACTGCGAGTCGATCCGTTTCGGTCTTATCCAGTCGGTTTCAAATCGTTCATGCCGGTTCTCGTGGATCATTGTAAGTGTGGAATGAATGTCAGTATCCATAGCAAGTAGTGCCGTACTGATAGTACTCTAAAAGACCTGATGAATATGGCCGTGGACATCCCCGAACTCGATCAACCAGGGAACAAGGGCCTTCTGAGAAGCATCTGGTTCCCTCTGGTGATGACAGAACCCGCCCTGTTCCTAGTCATCATGCTGCTCGCAGCGTCCCATTATGCATCCCTGAACGAGCATGCCACAGACATGAAGTTGAACCTCCTCACTCTTCGTTGTGAAGCAATCCAAGCCATCAACGATGCCTTGAGATATCAACCCCCAGACCAGGTCAGTGACGCATTGGTAGGCGCGATAGCGAAGATGGGAAGTTATGAAGCGATGTACGGGAACATGGTGAGTTATAGCGTGCACATGAGAGGGTTGACCCGGGCGATTGGGTTACGGGGCGGTCTATCAGCTCTCGGTCAGAGCGGATTACTCCGACGGATAGTGATCTGGATCGACCGCAACGCTGCCTTCCTGCACGGATCGGCACTCTATTATCCTGGCGCTACCTTTGCGCCGGGTCAGGCACCCCAGCCCAATCCAGGTCATTTTCTGGCATCTTCATGATTGAGCACGGCGTTAGGATTGTCTGTCTTGTATTTATTTCTGGATGTAATATTAGTAGCGTGGGATTGGGAGTTTTATAGGAAAGAATTTCATGGGGTTTTTTTTCCCTCTCTCTCTCTCCCTCTGTGAAACGAGCGCAACGTGGCTCTTGAAGGTTGACTCGTGACTTTCCCCTTTCAGGTCGGGCGTCCGGTCTGCCAGCTCAATTGGGATATTGCAATATACTCCTCACGGAGATTAACCTTTCGAGATCAATCAGATTGTTGTCAAATTCTCCCATTGGACGCTCACACTGTTCTGCCCCAACATGGAACCATGGGAAGGTTCGAGTATCCCGAATCAGACATCACAAACCACCCACCCGTGCGATCGTCCAGACCCGCCACCAATGGACCTCAGTGGAGTCGCATCCCCCGCTTACCGTTTCCGGATATCACATACTTAACTCAATTCAGGTTCCAGACCGAATAATGATGAAGTAGAATCCGAAAACAAATGCTACTCAATTATCTTAACGCCCTTAACACCGAGACTTACTTCGAGTGAATCGTCCGAGGATACGACATCGTCATGGCTCCACGGATCATTATAAAAGGGCTGGATTCTGTTGTGTCGGTTTCCGCTTCAATCAACGACTCCCGCGATATATAATACCGCACCGCACGACATAACATCCCTTCAACAGCAATATATCAATTCTCTCACATACACCCAACTCTATATACATACATACTCTTAAGAAATAAGATAAAATGGCCCTCAACGGAAAAGTTGCCCTCATCACCGGCGGCGTCAAGAACCTCGGTGCCGCCACGGCCCGCGAGCTTGCCTCCTCCGGCGCAAACCTCGCCCTCCACTACCACTCCGACAGCAGCAAGAACGATGCCTCAGCACTAGAAGCCGAGCTGAAGAAGTCCTACCCCAACATCAAGGTCGCAATCTACCAGGGCAACCTTACCTCCGCCGGTGCCGTGACGAAGCTCTTCCAGGATACCCTGAAAGACTTCGGAAAGATTGATATCGTGGTCAACACAGTGGGAAAGGTGCTTAAGAAGCCTATTACGGAGATTACAGAGGAAGAATATGATACTATGTTTGCGTAAGCCAATCCCCAATCTCTCTCTCTCTTTCTCTCTCTCCCATCCATTTGCTCGGCACAGATATATATATCCGCAGAGAAAGGAAAGGTCATGAACGGGTGGTATAGCTGACACGTTGGAAATCCAATAGAATCAACTCCAAGACGGCATTCTTCGTCCTCAAAGAGGCTGCTGCACACGTCACAGATGGAGGCAAGATCATCACCATCGTCACTGCCCTCCTCGGTGCTTTTACGGGATACTATACTTCTTACGCCGGTAGCAAGGCCCCGGTTGAGCATTTCACTCGGTATGCGCCTACTAACTTACCCTCCCCCCCTATACTATAGCTAAATCCATCCTATCCATATCCATAAGGCTCATCCCATACACTAACAGTAACAATCAACAGAGGCGTCTGCAAAGAACTCCAATCCCGCCGCGTCAGCGTTAACAACATCGCCCCGGGACCAATGGACACCCGTAAGTCCCTTATAAAAAAATTCTAAACACAAAGAAGACAATGTCTCTAACCCCATCCTCAAAAATAGCCTTCTTCTACCCCCAGGAATCCGCCGAGGCTGTCGAGTTCCACAAGTCCAACGGCATGGGCAACCGTCTGACCATGGTTGAGGATATCGCTCCGATTGTTCGGTTCCTCTGCACGGAGGGCGCCTGGATCACTGGCCAGACCATCTTCGCTAACGGTGGATATACTACTCGCTAAGCGAGTGATTTGATGTGGAATGAATGTATGTGTTTTTATGACAAAGCCAAAAGGTGGACATGAAGCCTTGATTTTGTAGGTTGGCGATCTATATTTACTTTTAATCAAGGTATGAGGAGCTTCAATAGTGACCTAACCTTTGGATAACATGAGGAGTGCCCTATTGTTTCGTAAAGTTCTCCACAGGTATAAACATACACCCAGGTGACAACCATCATACTAAGACAGGATTGAAGAATGATCATATCTCATCAAGGACGAAACTCTTTTTCACCCATAGATCCGCGATAGGTAGAACAGCAAAAATAGTCATCTCACATGTCCAGTTCTATTAAACGCGAATAATAACGTAGCAAAACACTATCTATCGCCGAACAAAAATATTATAAATCATGTCTCATTAATCATACAACGGCCGATGACCCAGCTTTAGGTGCTTTCCGCTCTTGGAGCGTGCCATAACCTAGAGAGTCTTCCTTGACCGATTTCGATATATCGACTTCCTCTCCGTTCGCAATAGACAGACTATCCACATCCTGATCGACTTCTGCCCAGGTGGAGCTAGTCGCGGGGATGGGGAACAACCGGGTCAGGATGTAGTACATGAGGGCAGACACCACGATTCCTGAGATGTAGTTAACGTTGTATATGTACTGAGCGCCCACTGGAACCGTGCGCCCCACGGCACCAGCGAAGCCAACGATATTGACTAGGATTCCTGCAATATAAGAGGCGTATGCCTGCCACGACAAGCCGTATACAAATCGGTATGGGGAGTCCCTCCGCGCATTATATAGATCTTTCACTCGCAAATAACCCTTGCGAACGATGTAATAGTCACACAGCATGGGACCCGCGATGGAAGAAAGGAAGATTGAGTAGGCTGAGAGATATGTCGTGAAGCTATTGGATGAAGACACAAGGTTCCACTGCACCTTTGTTAGATAGCTCTCAAAAGGAGGTGCCTCAGGGTACCTACCGGATTCATCGCCAGACCAATCGCGGCACAAATATAGCTTCCGCGCCGGATCGTAAGATAGCGGGGAAGCAATGCCGTCATATCCGTACCGGCAGAAACAGAGTTTGCTGAAATATTGGTTCCTAGCTGAGCTAAAGCAAACCCAGTGGAGATCACAAAGATCCCAAATCGCTCCGCTGAGCTGGCACCATCCTGAAATTTGCCCAACAGCTCGAGAGGATTCCACACCATCTGTCCAAAGATCACCGCTGAAGACGAGGACGCAATGATACCAATGAAAGAGGTGATTCCAAAGCCGATGGGGATGGTCAGAAGTTGAGACCACAGTGCATCCTTTGGCTTCCGGGCGAACCTCGAAAAGTCGGGATCGTTCACAATCAGCGTCGCAAAATTGCCCAAGCAGCTCATGATCGCCTTTACCACCGCCCACGCTAGCGCACTGCCGTGTACGGTGTGTGGCTGATGCACAATAGGCCCGAGGCCTTTGGCGCGGGCAATGGCCCAAGCGAAGAAAGCGATGGCTGCAATTGGTGAATAGATTGCCTTGACGGTAAAGAGATGCCGGACTTTGTGAACAGGAAACCAGAGGGCTGGCAAGGAGAGTAGCCAAAAGAGGAAGAAGCTGACGAAGTCCCTGGTTGTGACGCCCGAACTGGCGGGAATGGAGTTGGGTATGTTGTTGTAGCTGGGCCAGATTGAGCTGATCATCAACGTTACACATTGGCCTATTTTGTGTGTCAGAATAAGTCAATGACAACATTATCAAACACTCTTATGGGGGGAGCGAGGGGAAGCGAGGGGAAGCGAGGGGGCGCAGAACACAGTGCATACCTCCGATGTAACCCTGAACACCGTACCAGATCACCGCCATGGCAGCTCGATTGAAAACCGGCCAGAGCGATCCCCAAACTCCGAATGTGGATCTACAGACCACTGGAAAGGAAATGTGGTAGACAGCACCAATGCGGCCTGTCAAACATACAAAACAAGCAGCAATGAAATATCCAACCCAGACACAAATCCATGACTGCCACCACGACAAGCCATCAACGATCATCGAGGACGAGATCATCCAGGTGTTCTATCCGAGACCCGATTGTTAACTTGATACTTCTCCGCAGAAAGAGAAAACTGCGTTGTCACCCACAATGTTCAAGGAGTCCGCAATCCAGAAGGCGACGAAGTTGAACCATTTCCATTGACGACGATCCAGTTCGACTGTAAATCACGACGCAATCCCAAGGGTCACTCGGTCAGCTTTACTCATCGTCTGGGGATATGGTCTCTTATTGGACAAAAGGAAAAGAGGCAGCAAAGGGCGTCTCGAAGAGAAGCGCCGGCCAGTTCAAAATGATCTCACCTGGCCGCAAATCATGGTTCGTCAACATTAATTCTGTGTTGGTCAGGCCGGGCTCCGACGGCACCTCCAACTTCCTGGCCCATTCTTTGATTCGCGCCATCGTTTGGGGGAGTTCTGGGAGACTTGGGTGGGAGGGACAGCGCGGCAAATGGTATTTCGTAGTGGGATATGAGTCGAAGAATATAAATATAGACGGGAGGAAGTTACATGCAGGACGGAATAAGGATACTACTTAGTAGCAGCCAGTGGAGTCGAAGGGAACTGTATTGGATATTGATAGGGAAAGAGAGAGGGACCGTTGTACTGGAGAATTCGATGTTGTCGTTCTTCTTCTTCTTCTTCTTCTTCTTCTTGTCTTCCTCCTCCTCTTCTTCCCCCCCGGACGCGTCCCTGCCGCTACTTTATAAAGCAAAAAACAAAGAATCTCGTTCTCCGTGTTGCAGTCTGGGGAAGGCACTGTCGTCATCCACCAGTCCCATTGGACCCAATCAGGAGTCGTGTCGAACCCGATGGCCTTCCAGCGATACGCATCCTCGAAGCCCAAGAACCTTCTATGACAAAAGAGCTGATAAGAAAACATCCGATCACTGCGCCACCGTTTTCCTTATCACCCTCCATGAGCCGTTCGCCAAGAGGGGGAAATTGAGGGCTGACCGCGCCCGGTGATTTTCGGTTGCTCTATTTGGTCGAGTAACAAGAAGTTAACCACCCTCCGTTATCTTGCGATAAGCTCTCCGCAAACAGGACATGCTTGCTTCTCCAGCCTATGAAGCCCCTCTCAGTGGAGCCACAGTGGAGTCGGTGGACTCTGCATATCTAATCGCTACCTCATCGTTTTCACTTTGCTGACTCGATCACATCGAGTAAGCAATTTTCGTTCTTTTCTTTTTAATGTTTCCCGCCGTGGATGATCACGATAAGGCTATATCACGTGCGTGGATCGGACCTGATAAAAAAGACGTCCAACTCTTTTCTAGACTCACATGTTCTCCGTCAAATTATGGCCCTTTTTTTTTTTTTTTTTTTTTTTTTTTTTTTTTTTTTTTTTTTTTTTGTTGCCGTGGTCATGGTCCAGGTGGACTGACTATTAACTAATTCTAGTTCAGTAGACTGTCGCATCCCACTATCATGACCCCACGACTCGTGGACAGTCATACTACTACTACTACTACTACTACTATGTTACGCGATGTGGTCTCCAATGGGGGCTTCGTACAATATAAATTGTAGGCAATGCTGCGATCTAGTATATACATATCAAGGATGCTATCGGAAATATGCGCATTGTCATACAATCATTAGGGTTGATATGTAGGCAATGTTTGTTAAAACACGAGACTCCCATCACTAACGCCAAACAATGGCCCCGTCTATAACTAATCCACGTCGCAAGTTTTACCCACCCAGCCCTATCATCCCTTATTCCACTTGCCGAACTTCACGTAGTCATCATAGAGGCCCTTGAAGATCGCACGCCCGGATACATCTAGTCCCGCATTCAATGCCCGCATCGTATCCCGTGACATCACATCCAACACGGAGTAGAGGCCGGGCAGGATGGCAGTTTTAACCTCAGGGACCAAGGAACCGCGCAGGGAGCTTTCCGCATACTCCATGATCAGATATTGGAGATACTGACCCGCGATCCGCTTGGCTTTCTTGGTCTGGTCGGTCAATCCCTCGTGGCTCAGCGCCGTCTGGGTGGGTCGCGACACCGCAGAAACGGTCGGATCACAAAGGGATGTGAGGAGCCGCGTAAAGTGCACGGCATGAGCCGCCTGCAAGGGCGCCAGCCAGAATGGTTGCTGAGCGGATCTCTTCTCCGACAGCATAGCCCGTGTGCGCTTCTTGCTGCGAGCGAACAAGCAGTTAAGCAGTCGCTGCATGGCAGGCAGGATCAGATGGAAGCGACCGCCGAGTTTCTGGCGGTGAATACTAAAGAGTATGCCCATCAACCGACATAGTCGAACATAAATTGATGCGGAATATTCGGGACTAATCAGTGGGCCGGCCTTGGAAGCGCACACCGCGACACATGCCAAAAGACTGTCGATGTTCCATTGGGTAATGCAGCGTGTGTGGATACGCAGAAGAATATCGACACATTCAGTAGCAAGGGTGAAATGTTCGATGGATCGGCTACGGCGAACTGAATCCGTCACAGCGGTGCACAGCAGAGAGAGTTCTTTGGCTGTGCTGCTTTCCTTGTCTTCGACTGGGGCTAGCGAGGCAACAGCTAAGCCTGCAACAAGGAGGTGGTAGGTGGCATTTTCTCCATCAAATCCAAGTTCTCGGATGTCTTGGACTACTTGGGTCAACTGGTCCACAGTCATCGACTGGAACCTGGCAGTTGTTGACCGAATAAACAGCTGCTGCTCTTCGCCATACATGTGTTGGAGCGGCAACGTCTCAACGCAGCTAATAACAGGCAGTACGATACTCTTCTCTGTGCCTTTACCAGCCAGGACACGACGTCTGATGAGCCTTCTTAGTGAAGACCCAGAGTCCACGGACTTTTCAACATAATTTTCGATCTTAGTCAAGAATTTTTCAACTTCGGCATGATCAGTCGCTAGGTCCTCAAAGTCCTCCAATGCATCCAGAATCTTGATCAATGTAATAGTCTCCTCTAATTTCTGCTTCCTGCATTGATCTTTGACGGACTTAACCTCCGCCACGACCAAATCAAAAACCTTTTGACGGCAGGCAGCTAATTCCGTCTCATCAACGACTGAGAGCCGCTTACGGTGGAGCCAGAGTTGGGACAGTGAGATCCTCAAGAAAAAGCAATCCATGGAATCACGGTCAATGGACCGCAACTTGGAAGTCTTTGACGAAACTTTGCGATACATCTTTTTGAATAGCCTGTGGCAATCCTCTTCGGACAGGACAAGAAGCTTAGATATGACTGCTCGATGTAAGTTCCTGAATGCTTTCATGATCTGTAGGTCAACCTCTGTCCCCTGCAAGCTGACAGCTTTAGCTACAGTCCAGATTGGCTCCCAGTCGCTGGTCAAAGCCGCCGTGGACTTGGGCATATCGGCCAGCTTCGCCATCAGGGACAGTATACCCACAGTGATTTCAGCCGAGCTATCTTCCTGCAGGACGACATCTTTTAAGAGATCTAAGAGAATTCCCCTCTGGCGGCGTGTAATGAGCGCGGTGGGGATTCTTTGGAGACTCTCAACATGAAGTCTGCGATTCGAGGCGTCCTCTTTGACCCGTTCCGATAGAACAGCAATCAGGTCAACGGCGATAGCAGGAGCATTAAGAAGGTACTCATGGCAGACCACACTCGCCCAGGCTTGTAAGAACTTTGCCTCAGACGGAGGTGTCTCGAGGGATGACGACGGGTGATATTGGGATGTTGCTAGTGAGAGCATATTTTGAAAGAGAGAACGGCGGGTTTCGACGTTGACCTGGCGCCAGACATCTGGGCGCTTGACAAGAGTCAGAAAGTAGGCCAAGACGAGGTACATTGAGTCGAGGGTGTCCACCCGACCATTCCATGGGGAATTATTGGATTGGGGTGTTGTTTTGGAGCTAGATTTCATAAACTCCGCAATGTCCTTGGTGAGCTGATTGAACTCATCAACATAGCTAGAGTTTGCAGACGCGCTAATGGCGGTAACAGTAAATCGATATGCTTCGAAGCACTCTAGGGGGGCGCACAATTTCTGCATCCGGTCCTTCTGATGACGTTTAATTGACTTCGCCGCAGCTTCAACTAAGTCCATAATTGTTGCAGCAAGAGCGCTGTCAGTTAATTGCACATTGTTCTCAAGAAGGCTGCGAGACAGCCTCCATAACCGCCATCGCCAATGCAAGTTTTGCTTCGAGGACAAGGTGGACTTCAGTGTGTCAATAATAGAACCCAGATCTTCATGGGAATCTGTAGCATTCAAATCACGGTTTCTAAAACCGGCTTCCAGGATGACAAACTGAGCATAAGCTCCGGCAGACTTAGAAATCTTGCCATCCTCGGCCCTAACCTCAGTTGCGGCTGCATGCATTTGCGCAGAAGCATATGTATGGGTGAGGGGGCTGCACATCACATCACCGTACGCATTGCATACATCATCATCTTCCCACACAGTGAACATGCCAAGGCAACTGTCTTGGGATCGTGCCTCTTCTACTTCAATGAGTTGCTCATACCACAGTTGCATGAAAGTGGCCAGATCTCTGGCGCTCAGGAATGCGCGCATCAAAGGAATCAAGATGCCGTTTTTGATGGTCTCGTAACTACTCCCAGTTTGTGAAGCACCATTACGCCAGTGTAGATTAATCTTCTCAAGTAATGCTTTCAGCAATTGAGTCGAGTTACTGAGCCCGGAATTTGGTAAGAAGATATCTGCCCCGAGCTCAATCAGCAAAGCCGTTAAGCTCCATTCAACCTGCGACAGGCCGTCTCTATGCAGGCCGGTGTAGGAAGCATGGGTGAGCAAAGTATGTAAAGATAACTGCACATTCCGGTCGAGGGTGACACGGAAAAGCCGCTCCAAAACACTAACAAATTCAGGAAGATAAGTACTAGTGTTCTCAGCTTTCACGATGGAAAATGCTAGCTCGGCAATTGCGACGAATAATGTCTCCAACCAAGGCGCATCGTGTGTTTGTCTTCGGAAGGTATCCCTCGGAACCGATCGACAAGCAATGTCAAAGAACTCGGGCAGAAGTTCTGCTGTCTTCCATAACGTCTTCTTCTTGACAATGTCGCCACTGGTATTCTGACTGGGGAGCTCGAGTTCACAAAGAATGGGCCTGAAGGTATCGGAAACGGGTTTCACCGCGCTCCAGTCTGGTTCGCTGGCCGAATAATCTATGCCTGATCCCCCTCGATCAAAAAAGGCGGCCCGCGCCGGAAGAACTACATGGAGGGCGATCAAACGCTCAACTCCATGCAAGACTTGAGCTCTTTCGTCAGTGTCGAGCTGAATGGATCTAACAGAGTGCTGCAACCTCAGAGCACTTTGAAAGCAATATTTGGCAAACGATTCCTAGGAATGTTAGCGAATGGTATTCCCACGACATTCAGCACGGCGCAACACTTACATTGCTTGACCCACTGTCCGTATCCACACGGCGGTTAGATCTCAAATCCCACAGATCTAGGATAGCTGGGAACACATATAGGAGGTGCTGCAAATCTGTCGTCTTCCGCGCGTTGGAAAACTGTGTGGAAGCCACCGCTGCGAGTCTGAACGACCTCCCTAGCGTCACAGCAACTGTTTCAGGCTCACCCTTCAGCGCATGCTTTAGATGAGAACTTGCTACCTCATCAATCTCAAGAGTCCGACTTGCAAGCATTACCAAGCTGTACAAGCAATCCAATGCACGAATAAAGGACAAGAAGCACGACGTAGGCGTCTGCGGCTGTCCGTCAATGTCCATCCCGTCTGGTTCACTGTCGCCCGCCCTCTTTCTTTTGGTTCCCTTCTTATCACTTTGAGGCGATGCGTCGCTGAGAGTTTTACTAGACTCTGACTCCGAGTAGCCCAACTCTGTCACTCCATTCTCAAGACCGGCAAATACATCATCCTCCAAGTCGGTAATCGCGAGGTCGAGGATCGCCAAAAACTTCTGGTCCTTGAATGTTGTCGCTAATGTCTTTGGTTGAATGAGATCAATAAGTTGTCGTAGCAGGAGAAAAGATGCTGGCTCGACACGATAGTTCTTCCCCGCCTTCAACTTCTTTAACAACCAACGGAGAACCCATTCTTCTTTCGGAGCGGCGCGAGCTTGAACGTTGGTGGTTTTATTAATCTCCGGATGGCTTGCACATAGCGCCAGATCCAGTCCTATGATTTGAGCAGCCTCACTGAGTTGACTGATAGGAGAGCCGGAGCCTTTTTCGAGTTGGAGAAGGGCCTCTTGCGAGGAGCGCGGACGCTGTCCAGAAAACATGGTCAGCAGGCATACGTTATATAAGAAACTCTAGATCCAAGGAGTTAAATTACCTCCGCAAAAGAAGGCATTTCGAGAAGGGTGTGTCGAACTGCCCTCCCCTTTCTTTCCTCTTGTTCTTTGTCAGTGCGGAGTTAACATTGCGTTCTGATACTACCCGACCAAGAAAAAAAAAGTAAAGCCCGTGACGACAGCCTAAACCGAGCCTAGTTTTTCCGACCGCCTTTGCCCGACAGAGCTCGAACATCGCACCCGATTTCATCACCTTCTCCTTGGCTTGAATATTCCGCAAGTATTACCCTTGACCCCCTCCTTTGTGTCCCTCGTCACAGTAAGTCCTGCTTCAATCTGCGCCAATGTTTTCCTTTAGCTAACCGGCGATTTTCAGATCCATCGCAATGGCCGACTCCAACGAATCTCAGCCGATCGCCCCGGTCCGGGCCACCAAGCCTGTCAGTGAGGCATTGCTCAATGAGAAGGTACTAATCGCCTACTGAATCTTCTATATTTCGTTTTTTTTTGCCATAATGTTGCGTCAATGGCAACCTCTGGCCTCCTTGCCTGTCATCTCGGCTGCTCCGGAGGGAGCGAATGAGCAAGAAGTATACAATCTCGCAGAATTGGGGCTAATATGGACTTTTTTACAACTGCAGTGGGATCGCGCCATCTCCTCCATGATCATTCGCTCCTCCCTCGGCCTCGGTTTTGGTGTTGTTTTCTCAGTGCTTCTCTTCAAGCGGAGGGCTTGGCCCGCTTGGGTTGGTCTGGGCTTCGGTGCTGGACGTGCTTGGGAAGAGGCCGACTGTACGTTCCTAGCCCCTAGTACTGTCTTATGTAGAGGTGTTGACATTAGCTAACATGATCTAGCTTCGTTCCGTCGTGGCGACTCGCCCGTCAGAGACGCTCTGCGTCGGTAGAGGGTTCAGCATTTGATTGTGTATGATACCTGTATAGCCGAGGGAATAAAGTCAGGTTGGGGCTTCATTCATACTGTTTAGAAGAATTCCTAGGCTCTGTTTACCGTTTAGCATGCAATTCATCATTGTTGTATCCCGCCATTGTTTCAGTTTGCGTCTTCAATCCGCATCGCCAGGTATGTAAAATAAACCGAATAACTTACGAAGAGTACGCGGGTGCAACCTAAATATCCTTCGTTCGAGACTACATGCAGTGACTAAAGGCAGTTATGTAAACCAATGAGGAGACCAATAAATCTGATACTGCATTGTTATATCAAGCTATTCCATGTACAAACGACACAATAGATGCGTGGAATTTATGATATCTATATCCCAGATATTCTCCAGGGAGCTGATAAAGACCGTCGCAAGAGGAAATCAGATAGCGACCACAGAGTAAGAGGGGGGATGTACCGATGCATGGGCTGACTACCCAGCCCGAGAAATAAAGAAAACCAACTGTACACGAACACAGGAAGCGTAATAAATCTAATGTCCAGCATCTATCAAGGGGTATCATGATTAACGGTCGGTCGAAGATGACACGCGGGGTAAGAATAAATAAAGCAGAAACATCTGCGACAAGGGTAGTTTGAGATGGAAGGATTTCACAGCATGGGGGACATCGATGGAATGGCAATATCATCCAAAGCCTCTATCCCGGGCACGCCGACGCCTGGTTTTTCCAACGACGCCACGGGGGCAGTAGGAGACAGACTGCTGGCCTCGGTAGTAGTCGGTTCAAGAGAAACGCCGTTGTGCCCGCTGTGCGTAAGACAACCAACGCAACTACAGTCATTTCCACACTGGCAGTTTCCTGTCACATCAGAACAACCAGATGGCAAGCCCACCGGATATTCAAGTGTGTAATACTCCGAAGGCTCCATATATGATTGCTCGGAGAGGTACTCGGCTGGCGGAGACGAGTATCCATTACCAACTATGCGTGAGGTTGGGCTTTGTTCACCATAGGAATGCATCATTAAATGCTGGGCACCACTATTGAAGGCATGACTGAAATTCGTATATGAATAATCCAGCTGTGTAACACTATGCTGTCTGCCGTGCAAGGAGGGACTCTGGTAGCCGTTCATTTTGTCCATGGACCGGTCCTCACCGTCGAAGGCAACCAAAAGGCCCATTTCTTGAACATGCTGTCTTGTGGTATTATTGAATGGATGAGAAGCACAGCCCAGGCATTGACAATTATCACCGCAGCTGCAATTGTGGGTTGGATCGCTGTTGAGAGTTACCGGTGCCGCATAACCAGAATTGTTCGTATCGTGTGGAAGCGGTTGTGGAACAAAGGATTGGGTAAGACCACCGCTGGTAATGTTCTGGTGGGAGAAGCTCATAGAAACAGCCTTGGGTGATGTATGTAACGTATAGTCAGGCACATATGTAGGTTGCCCGGTTGGTTGCTGGCGCGACACAAACGGCTGGTAATAGTTATTTTGTCCAGCTGCATTGAAGTCCTGCCATGAAGGAATCTGAGGCGTAGAAATGGGTGTGAAGGAAGTTGCGTTCAAAGATGGCGTATAAGGGGTGCTCAACCCGTTGGTTGTCGGCTCTGTGCTGTGGCCATTTTGAGTAGGGCTTTCGGGCTTCTTACAACAAGAAGCTTGGGGCTTGGTTTGCACTGGTGGTTGCGACTTTTGAGAACAACAGCTCCCGCTTGGCGGTTTTGAGTCG
This sequence comes from Aspergillus bertholletiae, assembly GCA_009193595.1. NCBI lineage: Eukaryota > Fungi > Ascomycota > Eurotiomycetes > Eurotiales > Aspergillaceae > Aspergillus > Aspergillus bertholletiae. The sequence goes on from ML736180.1 coordinate 59,027, forward strand.
TCACCATTGAGGGCTTGATGGGTTAATAAAGTGTTAGGCGCACCGATACCTTGAGGCAGGCTGTTCCCCACAGTTCCAAGCCCCGCATTTTGAGGTATGAAAGGTGAGATATGGCTCGGTGTGCCGTTTTCATGATGCTGTTTCTGAAAGTCTGGTATAGAATCTAGGGCTTTCGCAATGCTCTCCGGGGCAGTTTTGATTTGCCTCCTAGATGACTTCTGGATTTTACCAGGAGCAGGTGAAGCTGTAGGGGCAAGAGCAGTAGGCGTAGGTGGTGCAGAATCGTTCTGGTCCACAGGCACTTGATACACCGGTCTACAGAGACACGTAGAGCCTTAAGGGAGGTTAACGACTACTTGGTCTGTGAGGGAATTGAATACTCACCTTTGGGGATACGGATCATAAACGCATAAGTCTTTTGGCAACTACATGTCCCCTTCGGATGGGGACATTTAGCAAGTGGACGTCCGGCCTTCGGCACCTTCATCATCAGTCTGTCGAAATGTTGACATTTTGAGGAACGATGGCCACGGATACACGGCTCGCTAGGCATTCAGTCAGTAACTTCGTGCTGACGACCGACAAGCAAAACCTTACCATGACCACTTGGCACCTTCTTCATCCAAAGGCATTGCGACAGTTCCGCCTTAAAATGACGCAGTCAAGACAGTACCGATCCTCCAGTGTCGGTTAAACTGCGTTTCACGCTGCTGTGTCCACCTTGGCGCTATCGCTGATCCACCAGTGATTGCAAGCCCCAGCGCAGATCGAATTCGATATTCATCAAAACGACGATTAAGTTTCCTTAGTTGGGTAGCCTTCCGTGCATGGACTGTAAATAGAACCGGAACAAAGAAATCGACGAAGGTCCCGTTCGACGGGCGGCGGTCGTTCGATGAGAACCAGAAAATACACGAGAGAGAGGACAACTCAGGAAAGGCAACACATAGAGAAAGGATGAAGATTAAAGGAAGATCCAATAATGGGAGATCTAAAAAAAATAGTAATTATTAGTAAACAGTGGCTAGACAACAGGTCCGACAACCCCGCCAGGTCTGCTTAAAGATGCGGGGGCTGTGACAATGCAAAATCCAACCCGAACCCAATCTAAGCGCGGCTCCGAGGTCAGTAACTTCAGCCTGAGGCACCTATTTGTGAACTAAGTCCCTGAAGCTTGGCGGCACGGCAAATCGGAGATTATCATCAAATCACCCAGCAGTAAGTAAGTACGCAGAGCTGGTCCCGGTCGACATATTTCACTCGCCTCGGCCTTTCAATTCTTCGTGTGAATCTTCTATACGCCTTCTTTTTGTGTTCATCTCCCCTCTTCGCTCTCTTTTCAATGACTCCAGACGGACGTGATACCTCCGCCCCGGCGCTGGGCAATGTAAGCATTTCTCGCGCCAGGGATTATTTCACCGTTCCTGCCCCGATCAAGCGCATCTTTGACCAATTCCCTCTCGTCACTTATGCTCCCAACGACCTTCCTCAACGCGGTGCCTCGAACCGGACGGGAAATCGATTGTTTGTATTTACAGATGCAGCGGGTGCAAAAAGCCACAGCCCCTCATTCAATCCGCAGTGTCTCAAATGGCAGGTACGTGAGGATAGCGAACTATGCATATGGTGTCCGATCGCCTCTAACCCAAATTACTTGGTGTGCATAGGCATACTTAAGATTTGTTGGTATCGATTTTGATATTGTCCCGTCGAATAACCATGCATCACCAACGGGTGCACTTCCCTTCCTCCTGCCAGCCCTTCCAGTCAACAACAACGCCCCGATACCGTCCAGCAAACTACAAAAGTGGGCTATTGAACAAGTCCACTGTGAAGAAGAACAACAATTGAACTTGCGGTTCGAGGTATATGCATCATTATTAGATCATCGGATACGGAACGCTTGGGTAGGTTGATATGTAAACAACCCGACTGTAATCATTCAGTAACGCTCACATACATACAGCTGTACACTCTATATTTAGACAATGAAAATTTCAGTACCGTAGCGCGCCGACTCTACGTGAATCCATCAACTAGCAATTTGCTGGTCCGCGCTACTCTAGCCGCTCAGCTTCAGCAGGCCGCAAGGGATGAGCTTCTGAAGACCTCCCAATATATTGATGTCAGCGCACTGGAGGCCGAAGCAGACGATGCCTTTGAGGCTCTCTCTACGCTTTTAAGCAATAATGAACACTTCTTTGAACGATCTAGTCCAGGCTTGTTCGACGCCAGCGTCTTTGCGTATACACATTTGATATTAGACAAGGGAATGGGATGGAAACGGAATAGGCTGGCGGAGCTTCTACAAAAACACGAGAATCTTGTGCAGCATCGGGAAAGGTTGCTAAAATACTTCTAGACATTGGATATCAAAACGAATCATTCCTGTATAATACTGCTAGCTCACTTATCTTTCGATCCTGACAGCGAAAAGAGGATCAGGCTTCAGAAAAAGTAGCGCTTCATCACAGCCGCTTTCTAAAGCAGATTCCAAACCACACCGTGATACCAATCCACTTATTCGCTCTTTTACCCAAATCTTCTACCATCATCTCATTCACCTTTCTCTCACGGACACGCTCCCCGCCCAACTCTTCAACCTCGAATCCAGCCTTCTCAGCAGCATTTAACACATCCTCAATCGTGTGAGAATAACTAGTCGGACGAATCTTCGTCCCAGTCGCCGCATCAACAAATCCCGCCTGGCTAATTGACCCCATCTCAGAATGCATATTGGTCAAAAGCAAATACCCCCCAGGTCTCAATACCGCGGCCACTCCCTCAAAGAACTGGCCCACGGGGATATGCTCCAAAACCAGCGTTGAAATCATCCCAGCCGCACCCAAACTACACTCCGGCGGTGCTGGAGGTGAGCGAAGCAGATCATAGATCTCCAATGAAACCCTATTGGCAAGAGAACAGTCCGATTGTTTCTCCTTGTCAATAGCCGTCCGAGCCACATCCAGCATCCCCGGCGAAGCATCTAGCCCTACGATATGGGCATCTTGGGGCGCGAACTTCAATAGCTGGAGGGTATTTCGACCTGTGCCACAGCCTAAATCCACTAGTTTGGCCGAGCCTTCCGTGTTGGCAATTACTTTATTCAGGAGTTGTGGCAATAGCTGTTGCATTTCGATGGTGTCAAGGGCTTGTAGGAAGTTGCCATCTGTATCATAGACCTGTGATTTTGATTAGACTCTGTATAGAATTTTAAAAAAAAATTTTGATCATCTCGCTGTCCGGAGTTCCTTCGTGGGCGAATATATTTATTTCGCACAGTGTAGAGTAGGCTTGCTTACCTCCGACCATCTGTTGTATGCCTCTACAGTTTCCACATACTGTACTGGTGTCTGGGAGCCTGCTTTATCGCCGGGGGATGCTGAAGCAAGGATGTCTTGTATAATACGAGCCATTGTAGCAATCTACCAACCCTCGGTTGTCTTTTGCTTTCTTATTTATCGGCGGGCGGGAAGTCGAAAATGGCTCTCAGCGAGGTAACAACAATTACACAAGAACAACCAACGCAGAATTATCACCTAAATGTATCTAAGTAATGGTTGACTTTTAGAAGATATATATATTATATGCAATGATGACTCGATACGTAGTAATGGTTGCTTTTATACGAGAAAATGAGTCATCACTTAGTAGTTAGTTGATTGTACCAAGATCACCTCTAACTTTTATATAATAGTTTCAAACTTGATCGTCACTGTAATTTGAAACATCACCCATCACTTTGGTCTTCTAAGTTGGATAAATGTCCGAGGTTTCAACAATGCAGTTTCCATGGCAAGAATTTTTGAGTAATTATAGTAATATCTGATTTTTAACCTGGTATGATCATTCAGAAGTAGTCGTTGCTCTTAAAAGTCCGCCCAAAGACATCACACATGATGCATCAAAATGACCCATAAGTCATAGTGAGAAAAAAAAAAAAAACGAGAAAGGAAAGGAAGATATGACGGGAAAAGCAGGAAAAAGAGAATTCATCCACATTCTCAATCCAGACGCCGTGCCAGACGGGGTGAGAATGATAAATCAGAAAGATGGTCACAAAGACAGGTAAATAGATGGAGATAGAATGGAAGGAGAGAAGGAAAGAGGGCGAAGGAAAAAAAGAAGGAAAGGATAATTCAACCGAGGAATTATGCAAACAGAGAGACCAGCCAACAATACCATTCCACGCACGCTCCATTGCTCAATGTGAAAAGGAAAGAAGAGGAAGAAAGGAAGGGAAAAGAAAGAGAGAGAGAGCGAAAGTTCAGACCACCCTGCCCGCTAGTAAACTGTTGCTCCAAAAGGCGCCGTTTCTTTTAGATCTTCAACTAGATCCTCCACGTTGTTGAGATATCTCCCAAGCAGAGCTTGCTTCTCGTCCGTTGTGCGCGTATCTCTATTCCCTCTGCCGCTATGATGAGTCCCTGGGCCGTTGGCACTCCTTGGTCTTGGGCCCCCTAACTTTGTCGGACTGCGCTGCAGCCCGATAGCCGCTGTGTTTGATGCATTGACGCCTGCCCCTGCAGGGATCATCGGTGTTTCCGGCATCAGGTAAAAGTAGAGAAATTCGACGAGCTTGAGTTTAACTTCGCGAGACGTTGCGCGCTGCTTGAAGAGGGATGTCACAGTAAGCAGCCCGTCGAGCTCTTCGAACGTGCGCGTGTTTGCGGGATGGTCTAGAAGAGCCGTCACAAGAGTGAGGAGGGTGGCGGATTGAATCGCGGGACAGTTGATCGGGTCCAGAAGATCCAACAATATGTTCATGTAAATTTCGCGCGCGAACAGTGTTCGCGATGGTGGGTGGAGAAGAAGTGCACCTTGTATTAAGTCGAGTGTCGAGAGTATAAGAAGGTCGTTTGTGCCATTGCTTCCTCGGCCGAGGAGGTGCTCAAGGCAAGTTACCAGGCGCATTGCAACTGGGGGGAGCTTGTCAGTCTATCGAACATCCGGTAATATATGGAATCGGACTAGATGGCGCGTACCATTCCATTGGAACCCTTCTTGAAGCTTGAAAAATTCTCTAAATGCAGGGTCATCTTTGAGTTCAAATAAGGCTTTGGGAACCGGTTGTGGAGCCCCAAAGGATAGTAACGACCTCCGTTTATCAGACGCCGGCTGTTTCGACTTAGATAAACAGATTTGCGCAAGAAGACCTTCAACCTGGCGCAACCCCTTGCGAACTTTGCTTGGTTCGTATGAAGAAAGGTAGTCGAACGAATGTGCCAATAAAGTCTCCATGAGTACGTAATGCGACCGAATAAATTTCAATGGATGGCTGTTGGCCAAAAGACACCCGAAAAAAATATAACGTAGCTAGAGAAACCGGAAACAGGGTCTTTTTTTTTTTTTTTTTAACTCGGCGACGCTTTCGGCGACAAGATGCGACACCGAGGCTTATCTATATGAGAGTCGGACAGGGAAAAAATAGAACAAGATCCGGGCTAGTCCAGGCGCCCAGGTACCTTAATTTAATTCGATTATTGAAGATGAATAGCTTGGTCGAGTTGATAAATTAGTTCGACAACACCACTTCCTGATCGTGTCGAGATCCTCACTAGTCAGATTTAGTGAGAGGGAACCCCACAGAGAAGCAAACACGCCCGATGGTTGCCCCGGGAGACGACCGGCCATGACCAATTGGGACGTTATTCCCTTCAGCACTTCGTGGGCCATTGGACAGTTAGGCGCTGAGCTGTCACGGTGACGATGACAAGTTCAGCTGCGCCATCTCGCCAGCTCATCCTGGTAGGATCAACCAACAAAGGGCCCTGATGATGTCGTCGGGTGCTCTGTCGCGCCTTGGACCGTAAGGCGCTCAGCTTGGTTTTGTTCTTTGTTTCCCTGGTCGTTTAGGTTGTCAAGTCGACAGTACCCCTTGTTGAAGGCAACATACTCCTTGCAGCCTGGGGTGCATGATCCACAGAAATGGCATCTTTGGAAGTACGTCCCTGCAACTCAAATGGAAAGTTTCTCGACCATTGGAGTTCCAGGTTCCTGCATCACGCACCGTGTCATGTGACCAAGACCGCCCACCGCCTCACGGGCAACAATAGGAATCACATGAATCGACGTCACATTGTGCAGGTTGCCTAATTGGGTGATCCCCCGCATGGGAACAAACAACCTGAAGTTGGCTTCTTGCATTTGAATTCACTCTCTTGGTATTGTGCATCATAGAACAAAGGATTTACCTCAGCGTCTGGCAGGTCGCCAGGTCAGTCTAAATAGCTGGCTTATTTGCCATCTGCTTATTCTTGAAGGTACCCTTGATGGAGAGCAAAATCAAGAAACCATGACGTCGGAAACCTCTTCCCCTCAGCCCACCACTAGTTCGGTGGGCGCCAATGATGGAGCTAGTATAAACTCATTCATGGCAGGACCATCTAACCTTGCGGCTGCTCCGGAAACAAATGGCGATGAACTACGGACGAACACCAAGCCCACTCGCAACCGATCAAATGTAGATGGCACAAATGATAAAGGCGGCCAATGGTCGCCAGATAATGAGATGATCGTGTTGGGCCCTTATGATTATATGCTGAAAATTCCCGGCAAGGATATACGGCGGCAACTTATCAACGCATTTAATGAATGGCTGAGAGTTCCCGAAGAGAGTTTGGCTATTATCACCAAAGTGGTAGCTATGCTTCACACAGCATCACTACTGTAGGTTTCTCTTTTATAGCACTTGCCCTGGCTCGACCCACTCTAATCGTCGCTATTTCTTGGTAGGATCGATGATGTTGAAGATTGTTCCATTCTTCGTCGTGGGGTTCCCGTAGCTCATAATATCTACGGAACAGCTCAGACCATCAACTCAGCAAATTATGTTTACTTTTTAGCCCTCCAAGAGGTTCAAAAGCTGAACAATCCTGCTGCCATTGATATTTACGTTCAAGAGTTACTGAACCTCCACCGTGGCCAAGGGATGGACCTGTTCTGGCGAGACACCCTCACCTGCCCCAGTGAAGACGAATACCTGGAGATGGTTGGAAATAAGACCGGTGGCTTGTTCCGACTGGCAGTAAAGTTAATGCAAGCCGAGAGCAGTACGGGAATGGACTGTGTGAGCTTGGTTGATGTGTTGGGGCTGATCTTCCAGATCTGTGATGATTATCTCAACCTCTCCAATAACATCTACACGAAAAATAAAGGTCTCTGCGAGGACCTCACGGAGGGGAAATTTTCTTTTCCCATCATCCACAGTATTCGATCCGACCCGAGTAATCACCAGCTCATCAATATCTTGAAGCAGAAAACCAAAGATGAGGAGGTCAAATTATACGCCGTTAGGTATATGGAGAACACAGGCAGCTTTGCGCATGCGCAGGATGTCGTCCGGGATCTACGTGAGAAAGCCTTAACGCTCATTGCCGAGATAGAAGCAAGTGATAATAGCAAGGAAAACGAGGGCCACGAAAACAGAGTGACGATACGTGCTATTCTTGATAAGATAACTGAGTCAACTCTTCAAGATGTTCGAAAGGCAGATAATTAATTTGGTTATATTGTGGGTTTTGTTCTTCCACCGTTCTCTCTCGGGGTTTAGTGCGCTGAGCTTGGATATCTTTTGTGCATTTGGAGAGATTGGACAATGAGGAACAATATGTGGATAAGTTTCGGTCCTGCTTTTCCCGATCAGTTTATGTCACTGTTTAGCATATTTTTTTTATCAGATTTGGTGAAAACAAATGGTGCGAATAAGAATTGGTAAATTTGGTTGATAAAACGAGAATCTAAACACTTTGGGTATATTAATCTAAGCTCTCATGTGAATACCCCAGTCATAAGCAGGGTATTTCCATCCCCTGCAAGGATAATATATCCGTAAAATTATATCGAAGGTTTTGTGATCCTTCGTAGTAGGGTGACCGTGAACCGAAGTGTTGACCAGACCATAATATTTACATAACCACACAACAAGCCTTCTCCATTTTGCGCAACACACGTGGAAGAATCGCGTTGACCATCTCCTCGACAGGATCCTGTTGTTGCTGTTGTTGCTGTTGCTGCTGTTGTGGTTGCTGGTGATGCTGTTGCTGCTGCTGACCAGGATATTGGCCATGCGATTGGCCATAACCCGAGTGCGCCGGAATTTCAGACATATCAGCTGGTCCGCCGGTGAGATTGACGTAAATGCGTCCTGCATTCTCTTCAGTCGCATACTGAAGACCAAGTTCGCGACAGACTTGCTCAACACGTGGTTTGATCTTCTGGATGTGGTTGGCAGAGTGGTTGCCTTTGCCGACGATCCTAAATGCAGCCAGTTAACATCGCACACCAAAGTATGTTGTTTTCTTTCTTTCTTTCTTTAAAAAAACGTCACAAATAGCCCACTAACTTACACGTGCAGATGGGTCTGGCCATGTTCTCTAGCATATTTAATGCGCTCTTCAAGAATCTCCTCGGCCTCTTCAACGAATTGGCCGTGTAAGTCGATGGTATCAGGCTCTACGCGCCCCTCGGCGTTATTCTCGCGAAAAATAAACTCGGATGCCTGTTTGTTGTATTCCGCCATCTTGCGACCGTGGGCTTTACCCTGCTCGGATAATTCCTTGGCCATTGCGCCATCACCTTCGCTGTATGCTTCTTGAGACTATTGTTCCGACAACGCCGTTGAGAATTAGTTGCAATGGTTCGTATCAGGTTAGGATCTTGGAGGGGAAAATGCGATGCGCACACACCCGTTGGAAGCAAGAATTGCGCTTCTGGGCCTCCTCGCGGGCTAAGCCACGGAGGCGATCGTATTCGGCTTCTGCATCGCTGCTTTGCTCGTGGTTGAAGGCTGTTGGTGTTGCAAGATTGTTAGTTAGGTATTGGCGGTTTTGGCAAAAGGGTCTCACCCCGAGGGCCCATATGGGACATTTCATGCATTCTGGTGGCGGGGCAAATTAATATATGAATAGCCTATAATATAGTCGTTATATGAACAGATTTATGAAACCAAAAACTCCAGATGTAATGCTCAAGTGGGTAATTGTACGAGAGATCTGTAAGACATGAGGAGGAAAAAGATCGGATCGGTGATCGAAGGCGGTAGCCCTAAAATCCACGGGCGGACCGTCAACCATAGTCGACACGGTGGACCTGAACAGCGATCGGTTGGCTCAACTGTATCTAGGGATTCAGAGTAGGCTATTGGATAGTCGCGCGAGGGGATACGCAGAACCGAGATGGCAAGAACCATTGGATAGATTGGTGCAATTATGGGTCGTGTCCCAAAATCTTCAATCCCATTTTATTCTTCATAAATTAGGTAACATGACTGACCAGGCCAAATAATGCGCGAAAGTCGCCTTAGTCACGGGGATAACCCTGTCACTGGCGATTATTAGTACATACACTTCAATCTTCAATGTGGATATCTCGGACCCAGGGTCTAGCAAAACTCGAGCCATTGTTACCTTGAGCCTCTTCGACTAATGTAGTACCAAGTGTATTACTATTCCAGTCGTCTAGATCCCATAGTTAACCCTATCCATTATTGGCATACTCCTGAGCGTTCATATGGATTCCGCATGGCTGCCCCCCATCTAGTACTAGGAGTAACCTGTATGGGTTAGTACTTGAAGGCCGGCCTCAATAGTCTTGCGTAAGATCCATATTTTTTTGCGATATCAGACCTTGTTTAGGAACCTGATTGCACACAACACTTCCATAGCGTGCGGCAAAGAAGTTAGCTAGAAGCACTAGAGAGTGGAGCATCATAATTAGTCAGGCTGGAGAGCCATGGATGGAGGGTGCCACAGCAAGCTTTTCATCGCATGAAGCGTGTGATACGAGGGTGTCGCAAGGCTCTTTTCTCAGGCCGTGAGACAGGAGATAATATGTGAAACATGCATGGTACACTCCCAATCGGATACATCCTACTCCCGCTTCAGGACGGAAGGCTAGGCTGATAGCCGAGCCACACTCATGAGAACGAGGATTGCGCCGCCGTTGTTGGCGATTTTCTTTTCAGGGCTGTGCGGAGAGATGGAAGATCAACGGCAGTTGAAAGTGGAGTTCACAATACAGTACTAATTATGATGTACAGAGTATGATATACATACTTTTACATGCTGTAAGCACTTCAGCCCCAATTACTTACTTACAGCAGCAGGATCTCCGTATACTTTTTTTCACGGAGTAGATGATAGACCGACAGACCCAAAAGAAAAAAAGAAAAAAAAAAAGGAATGAATGAAAATACCATAGGCTAAGGGAGAAGAAAACCAAGGTTCTGGGAACGTGGAAGGAAAATCATCTCGTTTCAAAGTTACTGCTACTCCGTACAAGAATCCATGTTGTGCCTGGCGATCAAGGCCAATTCATGGTGTCAAATCTCCACACTTCGAAACTGGATATGCCCACCATGCATGTCATTCGAAAATTCGATGAACACTGGCTCTTCCTTTTGGGTGGGAGTATTAGGATTCATTTAGGACAAAATTTGCCTTGGTTTTAATTGAATTTTCTAGGATTATTGTTGCGAGTAGAAACTCGCACGGATATTTCTTGAAATACGCGAACAAATTATAAGTACGTAGTACTGAGAGTCACTCGGGACAATGCTTATGCCCTATCCTTATGTCATACAGTCGGACATTGTATAGATCTGCATGGACCGGAAATTAAGTCATTCCCAGTTAGAGTAACGATCAGGAGACTGCTCCTAGTGACTAGACCAGACACGGTAACGCCAGTGCCTCAGCTCCAGATTCCTCTGTTGTGTCTTTCCAATGGGGGCGGTATTCATCGTGACGCTACTATTCCTTAGACTTTGCATCAGGCTGGCGTCCAAAATGTCAGCTTACGGAAGAAAAAAAATTTAATAGAATGTATATTTATAACCCTAATGTGTAATGGCAATTATACCTGAAATCCGATACGCAAAAACTACCTAGGTACGGAGTACTATTACTAGGATGCTTTGATCACAGAAGAACCCTAGAGCCACTTGTTAAAAAGGAGATGATTGTTCAAGTGCAGTTATTGGCTAGAAGCATACTGTAGATCCACTCTCTTTCGTGACACTTTGAGCGAATGAAAAAAATGAATACTCATAGCTTTACCCGTTACCAAACCAAACCCCCCACTTCCCCCCTATTACTGCTCCAGTCGTACGGAGTATACCACCGGCTAGCGTTCCAGAAGGAAAAGGAAAGCCCGAAAAGAAACGAAAAAAAAAGAAAAAAAAAAAAAGGCTTCCCTGCTCCGGCAGCTGGTCCGTACTAACAGTATTGGAACAATTTCCCACCCTCCTTTTTGGGCGTCTCAACCTCTCTCGCCTCTTTCTTTCTCTCTCGCTCGTTTCTCCGACGCCCCCTCCAAAGTCCAAAGTCTCCCCCAAAGCCCCTTACCTGAGCTTATCCTCGCCCATCTTTCTCAGCCTCTCTCTTCCTTCTATTCCTCTTTCTTCGATCAATCACTTAATCGGTTCCAGCAGCCGGGTGGTGAAGGATTTGCTCCTCTTCCCTAGTCTTTTAATTTTCGTGGTCTGCCTTCCGTCCATTCTTCACGCCATAGTTCTTGTGTTCGTCAGCATTGGGGTAACATTGGTTTCACTTTCCTTTTGACCTCCTTTCCGCCCCGTCTCAGAAAGACAGCGCTCCAATAATCGAATTTTTTCTCCCCCTTACTCCCCGTTCATTTGAGGTCACTCGACCTTTCAATAATATCATCCGGAATTATATCCCAATCTTTCAATACTTTTTCCTTTTGAGTGCGATAAAATAGCATCTCGATTTTGGAAGGATAGTTTTTGACCGGTGAGTAGCCTCGTCATCTTCAGACCTCAACGAATGGTTTGATTCCCCTGCCAACTTGACTCTCCTCGCGATATCTGCGGGTGATCTCCATGTCTCGACTGCTACTCCTTACGTCAGTCGAGTACCTGGCTCTGTATTTTTTTCCTCCTTTTCTTACGCTATGGTTTTCTGTCAAGTTTGGGTCTCACCTCGTGTTGGAGCACGTTTTGGAATTAACAACCGCTCGGCTTCGAAACGTGGAAAGTACGACCTCTCGCTGACGCCCATTCTTTAAATAGATTCCTTCCTATACGACACGATACCAGCAACCTCACCTCCCTTTGGATAAACCTTCGAACACCATCAAACACTTTCATTAAATACCGCCAAGATGGGTTGCGGCATGAGTACTGAGGATAAGGAGGGGAAGGCCCGTAACGAGGAGATCGAAAACCAGCTTAAACGCGACAAGATGATGCAGCGCAACGAAATCAAAATGCTTTTGCTCGGTATGCAATAGATCCTACCTTAAAGTCTTTCACCATTGTGAGTTAGGCGGTTCGTTGACCATTTCTCTGTAGGAGCGGGAGAGTCTGGCAAGTCGACAATTCTGAAGCAGATGAAACTGATCCATGAGGGCGGATACTCGCGCGACGAACGAGAATCTTTCAAGGAAATCATCTACAGCAACACAGTCCAGTCGATGCGAGTCATTTTGGAAGCGATGGAATCGTTAGAACTGCCCCTCGAGGATGCCCGTCACGAGTACCACGTTCAAACCATCTTCATGCAGCCCGCTCAAATCGAGGGTGACCACCTTCCTCCGGATGTCGGAGGTGCAATTGGAGCTCTGTGGCGCGACAGCGGTGTGCAGGAGTGCTTCAAGAGATCTCGTGAATACCAACTGAACGACTCTGCGAAATAGTGAGTTCTTTCTGATGTAGCTGATCGAAAACCCGCAATATGCTAACCGCTCCCCTAGCTACTTCGATGCCATTGAACGCATTGCCCAGCCCGATTATCTTCCAACGGATCAGGATGTCCTCCGTTCTCGTGTCAAGACTACCGGTATCACTGAGACCACATTCATCATTGGCGATTTGACATACCGGATGTTCGATGTCGGTGGTCAACGTTCCGAACGGAAGAAGTGGATTCACTGTTTCGAGAATGTCACCACGATCCTTTTCTTGGTCGCCATCTCTGAGTACGACCAGCTGCTGTTCGAAGATGAGACCGTCAACCGTATGCAGGAAGCTCTCACTTTGTTCGATTCCATCTGCAACTCCCGGTGGTTCGTCAAGACATCCATCATTCTCTTCCTCAACAAGATCGATCGTTTCAAGGAGAAGCTGCCCGTCAGCCCCATGAAGAACTACTTCCCTGACTATGAGGGTGGCGCCGACTATGCCGCCGCTTGTGACTATATCCTCAACCGTTTCGTTTCGCTCAACCAAGCCGAGCAGAAGCAGATTTACACGCACTTTACGTGTGCCACTGATACCACACAGATTCGGTTCGTCATGGCTGCAGTAAATGGTGAGTTACCGTATATCCGTCCATCTGCCTGCACTGTACTAATACCTGTTCTAGATATCATCATCCAGGAGAACCTCCGACTCTGTGGTCTGATTTAATGAAGAAGGTGCTTTGATTGAGTGCCTGTTTGAATATCCGACATCTAGACCGTTTGCTATGTGACTTATAATTTTCCTTTCCTCTCTTTTCCTCTCCCTCTTTTCTTTTTTAATGTGTTCGTCATACCTTGTGATTTTTGAAAGAACCTGGCGTTGAAGACATTCACCTGTCTATTCCTAATTTTCTTTTTTCCATTTTTCCTTCTGTATTGAAATGATATCTAGCCAGCTCTTTGTTATCCGCATCACCGATATCCATCCCATGACACAGAGCAGCAGTTCAATTATTTCCTCCCCCTCGATACGGGTGAGTTGAGCATTGAACAATTTATGCCTTTTCTTTTTTTCCACCTCTTTTCCGCATCTTATTTTTCCAGCATTTCCATTTAATTTTGTGTCTGGTTACCCTATCCCTCATTCAATTTCCTCTTTTAGTTTACGTTTTGGTTTTGAACGCTGGATATCCCATCATCTCTTGGTGCCCTCGTGTGTACTTATATCACTCATCTTTCCTGCCTCACGTCCGCTGGAGCAATGAGCGACGACAGGGTCACGGGCACGGGGAATGGCAGGGTACGTGGACTATCATGTCTTTTTCTCATGTGTCATGCCGGGTCGGTCATTGGGTCTTAGTCAGAACTAAGGATTGTGAATATATTGTTTGTATTAATTGACGTGTAGGTTGTAAATACACAGGTTGAAGATAGCCCAAACCCTTGCGTTGTATATACATGGATATCTGGTCGTTGAGAAAAGTTGAAATTTAGCTACGGTATGATGATGCCCATCCAAACACCAAATACTCCATACATAGACGCTCTACGAACACGAGATTGTTTATCAGAACCGCAATTTCGGACCGACAAACACAATCAACACTGCAACAACCCATAGCCCAAAAATCCACGCATAAAGCATCATCCGTCCCCACCAACCCTTCCCTTCGGTCATACGACGCAACATGCCCATCCGTCGCTCTGCAGCTTCCATATTGCCCGTCGTGCGGTCTAGGCCCTCAACGGCACGGGTCAGCACAGACTTTTCTGATTCTAGCGAGGATTGAAAGGCTTGGGACGAAGACTTGAGCTGTGTTGCAAGGGACAGAAGTGAGTTGGTGATATCTTCTTGTTCGCGACGGTGTGTGTCGAGTGTCTCTTCAGTGGACTGTATTTTGGCAGTCGACGAAGAAGACGGTTGCGAGGAAGCGTTGTGTTCGTGTAAAGAAGAACCTGTTGCTGTAGCCGGGACGTCCGTCGGGCCATTATATCGATTCCGTAAGGTAGATGTTAGCGCAGGCGAAACTGTAGCTGTAGCAGCAGCTGTCGTCGTCGTGGCCGCTATTCCCTGTGACATAGATTCTGGGTTCTGCCCAGCAGTTGCCTTTGTTTCCTCCTGCGCTGCAGTCTCTGCCACCCCGGTCTCCTCCCCCAATATGCCTATCTCCCGTTCTTCATCGGGTGTACTGCCCTCCTCCGGTGTTCCGAGTAAATCCTCCCCATCTACCGACTCCTCGTCCTCATCCTCGTAAATATCCTCAGCACCGGACACCTTCATCTCCGCCTCAGCATTGAGCTGGTCTAGTACACTTTGTAACCGTTTCAAGGTCTGACGGTCCCGGGTGATATCCGACTGGATTCCATGCCGACGATCGACTGGTTTAATCTGCGGAAGACTCCGCTCTAATTCTTGGAGTGTTGCGCGGGCATATTCTATATTCTAGTTTTGAGCTGTGTTAGCATGAACCCTACCAGAATTATTCGAGTCAAGCTACAACCACAGCCTAGCATAGCTACTGGTTCATAGCAAGCAAATTTCCTTAAAAAAAAAAAAAAGAAGAAGAAGAAGAAGAAGAAGAAGAAGAAGAAGAAGAAGGGAAAAGTGAACGCACAGCTCCCACTCTCATACGCTGATACTCCGACCGGCGAAGCAGCTTCAAGTCCGCGGAGGATGAAAGCAGATTATGTTCCAGACGGGCGAGCAGTCTAGATAGCGATAAATTCGTAAGGTTTGGGTCGGAGGGGATGGCCCCGGGGTATGTTGTTATTGTCATTTTCGTTATATTGCGCCCGGTGTTCCGCTTCGTGTCCTTTCAGTCTGTTTCCTCCCTTTTTTTCCGTCACTTTCACTCTATCACTATCTCTATCTCTCTTTTTATTTTCACCAGGCTTGAAGGTGGGGTTCGAGTGAGGGGAAGAGGGGGAGGCAGCAGTTGGGCTGCGCTCCATATATTGTCGGCTTGTCTTTAGGGAACTATTGTAGGTCGCTATCAAGCAATCATGGCCGTTGATTGGGGATGACTAATCCAGATATGTAACTAGCTAAGTATGGGGCATGTGACTTCGTCATATAACTACTAGGATTGGGTCATGTGGTTTCATACTTGTTGTTTTGGAAGACGTTACCTACGATAGGTCCCATGGTGATAGGGGGTGGCCAAGAGGGTTTGGGGACGGTTGTTCATACGTGTTGGAAAGAACAGAGTTAAGTTTAAATTTCATGAATTCAGCATCGTTAACTTATCATCAATCATCAAACGGAATCAAAAAAAAAAGAATAATAATTCAGTAGGTCAACAACAATCCGCCACCCATTAGGCATCATTTTTTTTAAAGACAAAAAAAAAGTATTGCGCCTCAATGACCTGGAATTCCAATGAAATGTAAAAAAAAAAAGAAGAAGAAATAATAATAATAAAAAAGAAACCCGAACTAAGTAGCAAAAGGGAGAGTCCAGAAGAAAACAGAGACCAATGGACGCACACAAGAAACTATTAGTTGTACTGGACCATGGTCCGTTTATACGTGCGAACACCGCCTTCATCCACATCATAAAAGTGCTGGACAACCTGGTTGCGTTTTAGGATAGAAAACGCCCGTTCTGGGGCCGACATCCCGGAAAATTCGTGCGTGTCGAGTGTCGGTCGATCGGCGGTCTCAATGCAAGATCCAAGAGATCCAGATCCCTCTGTGGGTGAAAGCCTGCTGCTGCGCCCAGCGTCCGTCCCAGCGGTGGATGGCCGGCTATCTCCCGAGCTGGGGCTCAGCTCGGATGGGGCAACAACGCAAGGTGTCTGAGTCTGCTGATATGATTGCGCGGTGCTGACGCTCCGTTCTCGGCCTAGAACAGCAGCAAGATAACCACTCGAAGGTAGGTGTGTTGAATGGGACAGGGGCAACAGAATATCACAGGCCGAAGGGAGTCCGGCTACACCGTAGGTCGACGGGTCTCCTGGAGAGTAGGGCATTCCGTGGCCCACTAGACCAGCTAGTTCCTCGTCGCCACCTCGTTTTTCTTTTTCGCCAAAAGAAAAGGGTTGCGGATCCATTTGCCTCTCTGGCAGTACGTATCTGCCCAGATCTCGTCGTCTGATACGTTGAACGAAGAGGAGCACGCACAGTATGCAGACGACGGCGAAGGAGATCCAGAACGAAAAAACCCGGATGTCTTTCACAGCACCGCTGTCCTTCTCATGGCCCATTGCCTGCGTCTCTGGTCTCCTTTCGCTAAAGGAGAATCTTGGCGGGTTTTTCTTTTGAATGTTGACAAACGTGTAGATCACTTATTCCTCAACAGTCTGCTTGACCAGTACTGGAGATGACCGTATAATGCGTTCTATACTAGAATAGGCAATCGATTGGGTTTTCCACCAAGTTTAAGTAATGCTTTGATTGACGGGTCGAGCCAGACCGGTGTTAGATAGCTGGAAGTAAAAAGAAAAAGAAGGAGGTAAAAACCGCCCCTAGTGAAAAGAGATCGAAGTAGAGTTGAATGATGAATGATTAAGCTTGTTTTCCTTGCGAATAAGAGCTATGAGCGGTATACAGGGATCTTTATAATCTGGGCCATGGCCACCAGAGAAGTACTTGGATCGAAAAGAAATAATACCTCCGTCTCAGAGTGACCCAGTGAGGGAATTGCTACTTTCTAAAAGGTATTCCAATAAAATGACAGACTCCACCATGCAGGCACACATATCCAACCCTGCGTCATGCAACCATTCTTGAAGCACTATTTGGTACGAGGGGGTTTCCAGTCCAGCTGCGTGAGGATCAGCCACGCGAGGTTAAGCGGTGGGCAAGACTCATGCGAAACGGAACCAACCCGCAATTGTATGGCGATAAGAGGGCCAGATGAGACCAAGAATGCGGCAAGGCCAACAGGACAGGTGAGTTCAGCTGCCCTGACAGAGCGCCACTTGCGCAGTTGCCGGCTCAAGAGAGGAGCTTCTCCCGCTAGTTCGTTAGGCGGACTTAGCGAGGGGCATCCGCTCCCCCAAGGACTAGGAAATAAGGCTGGCTACCGGCACTAAATTGCTTGCGGCTCGATCGGAGTCGACTGTGACGGCGGAGAACGACAGCAGGTAGGAAGTGGAGAGGCTGCATCTTGCTCCGTCAAATGCCTTGGAGAATCCAGTGACTACTCCTATGAGAGCGGAGTAGTACTTCTTCCGTAGTTCAATCTAGGTCCAGATCTCCGTTAGTAGTAGTAAGTATTCAATTTTGAACTGGCCGCCGTATAAACTGTTCCCCATTGGGAAAGGTGTCAACCTCTCCCCCCCGTGACCCCGTCTAGTTTTGTCCTGCGATAAAAATATATGGATAGAAAATAAATAAATAATAATAATATATAAAAAAAAAGCAAATGATTGCAATGTTTTGGAATACTCCTCCGAATTAAATAAGGTATCCACTATCGTTTCTTCTCTCCCACCTTTTTACCTCTTCGTTCTCAGCTCAGCCCGTTCTCCGATCGTCTGCTGCCATGTTGATCCAAAGTCGATTCGCTTAACGCAGGCGTAATGACAGGATAAACCTACTAGTCTTGCAATCAGGTAGCCATGTCCTGACAGTCGATCCTTTTGCCTTCTTCTGTCGAGGCTCGCCTCCCCTCCCCTTTCCCCCTGGAATGTTCCTTTCTCACCAAGATCTTGTTTTTCTCTTCTCGGCAAGAACTTTCGATCAAATTGCGTCTGTGCTGGTGGTGTCCACTGGTCCATGTCTTTCGCTCCTGCACTAGTCCTCGACACTACTGACGCACTAGTATCTTAGATCTACTCTTGGCACAGGGCAAAAAGAGCTGAATACTTTCACTGTGGCGGTAAGCAGAGTGATCGACTGTGGCGTCGACCTCCTTCTGTGGCCTTTTGACAGCAGGAAAACCTAGAGGAACAGACTACGCGAACTTTGATCCACTCAGATTCGTTTGTCAAGTATATCATTTAGGATTCCTTGCCCGTTCGACCCAGCTACCAGGTCCCTTCAATGCATGCTAAAATCAAGGGCCCCACCAATCAGGTCACCGAAGCTTAGATTTACATTAGACTGAGACTGTCGCTCCGCAGGCGAGGGAGAAAGAGAGAGAAAAATAAAAAAAATTGGAGAGGTAAAGAGGCAAAATACAGGGTGTGACCTATAGCTTCGCGGTGATACTCGGTCCGGAGGCCACCTCCTCTTTAGCGCGGTCTCGAAGCACCTTTCGCAGGATTTTGCCTGAGGGGTTTTTAGGAATTGTATCCACGAAGACTACCCCGCCAGTGATCCTCTTGATCGCGGAGACTTTTCCATCCATGAATGCGATAAGATCTTGTGCGGAGGCGCTCTGTCCAGGATTTAGCACTACATATGCCCGGGGGCGCTCGTCATCGTTCCTATTCGTCAATAGTCAGTCTATCAGCTACCCTGATCGTTCACCGATCTCTGGAGAGGCAAATACACTACTTACACCGAGACTCCAATGACTGCAACGTCAGCTACGGCCGGGTGCTCCAACAAGAGAGCCTCCAACTCTGCCGGCGCGACTTGGTTACCTTTCACCTTGATCAGTTCCTAAGACAGAATTTGTCAGTCAACGCATACATAACCCCTGGAAACATGCATGCAACACTGCCATTTTTGGCCATATGTGGCAACTGTGAATTATTTGTCAGACAACGTACCTTCTTTCGGTCAACCACGTAGAACTTCCCCTGATCGTCTACATATGCGATATCGCCGCTCTTCAGCCATCCGTCCTCGGTCTTGGTTTCCTTGGTGGCCTGTGGATTTCGCCAATAACCCTTCATGATGTTCGGACCTCGGACCCAAAGTTCACCCCGTTGGTTACGTCCTAACTCGGTGACCCCGTCGTCGGCCATAATCTTTGCCTCGCAATTGGGGTTTAGCTCTCCAACTGATGATGTATGACTGGTCTCGGTGGGGTCCCAGCCCAGTATAGCGCAAGTAGTCCTTTGCGAAACCCCCTGTGTTAGTTCACATTTGCTGCATAGCTGGTAGAGGCAATAGGAAACGTACTCGGTCATCCCCCAGCCTTGTTTCACATTGACACGTCCAGGTTCCCAGAGCGCCTCCACTTCATCACAAACTTCTCTTCCCAGGGGTGCTGCGCCGCTACCAATTCCCTCGACGCTGCTAAGATCATATCTGCCGCTTCTGACCGCAGGGTGCTTGGCCAGGGCAACCACCACAGGGGGTACCAAAATAAGGTCTGTGATGCGGAATTTCTCTGTATATTCCAACATCTTGATGAAGTCAAACTTGGGCATAATGTACACGGGAACCCCGCGCTTCAATGCATTCGCAATGAAAATATTCTGGGCCATTGCATGATACATTGGCAAGAAACAGAGGAACCGAGACCGAGCATTTCTTTCCTTCCAGTCCGGATTCAGATAAAACGATTGGTTTGCCTGCAGCATGTTGGCGCAATAGTTCTTGTGAGAAATTTCTACGCCCTTGGGCCTCCCCGTTGTGCCACTAGAATAATTCAAGGCAAGGGTGCGGTTAGCCTTCTCCGGAGTCGATAGATCATCCCATGCAAATTGACTCCCTTCCTCCACAGACGCTACTAATTCACCCCAATGGCGACAACCCAACTTACCCTCACCACGCCCATCAAAGATGGCGTTGTTAAAAACAAATATCTGGTCCCGACTCAATCCTGCTATTTGCGCCGCTTCAAGACCGGTCTTGAGACTCCCTTCAGCGCAAATGAGGTACGTGGCGCCGCTATCCTGGAGCTGATACGCCAGTTCCCTTGGGACATAGGTAGGATTGGCCCCCGAGAAGACACCTCCCGCCATGATGATTCCCATAAAGACAACAGGGAAGAAGATATCATTGCCGGAGAAGAGCAAAACCCGATCACCCGTCTGGAGACCGGCCTTGCGCAACCCCGCCGCAAAACGTTGAGACCAGAGTCGGAAATCATGGGTAGTGAAATAGTGCGTGTCAGGGCGAGCTGCCTCAGAAAAACACCTATGCGTCTTTGACAATGGATGGGTGGGCGATGTGAACAGGACAGTTGCCAGGTGCGCATCCGGGATATGCACCTCCCAACGCGATTTGAAAGGCATTGTGAATCTCTTCAACAACTAATTCCTATCCAACTCAGACAAAAGGGATCAAATAACTCTCCCGAAAGAAAATGGCTGGTAAAGTAGAACGAAACGGTTCAGAAAGAATAGGTGGCAGTATGAACTTGGAGAAGAGCAAGGGCAATTCATATATAGAATCAGAAACACCGCATGAGCCCAAGTAATTAACCCCAAAATCCTGGAAACATCAAGCCCCCCTCCCAATGAGGAGCAGTCTCGTGAACGATTTATCCACTTTTATCCATTCATAATGCGAGAGGACGCCGACGGGAGCTTACTACAGAGCTCTCCCCGCATTTGGGATCGGTTAAGTCGGTACCAATCAGCTTCTCCCTGACCGAAGATCCCGAGGAAGCAAACGCAAACACCTTAGGACCTCGGGTCTTTTGGACTCTTGGTCTTATTAGTAGGGATTCGGATCTTTATTACCGCTTGAGAAACAGGCGGGCGTCTTTCCATCGGTGGGGTCGAATGCTTATGCGGTGATGGGTGATGTAGTACTATCAACCCCCTGGTGCCGGGGGTTGGGATACTCATACTAATTTAGCCCGGTTACATGGACTGGAAAGAAGGGCAAATACAGATATGTGGTTTGTATGTTCAATCAATGGAGTAAGTATACTGATAAAATATTTCTACACCCCACCGTCTGCCATTTCCTACCCCCGCAAAAAAAAAAAAATCACGCTATATCTTAGAGGACAACCCTGAGCCACCTGTCGCGGAAGGAATACCAAAAAAAAGTCAAGATTTGACGGCATAGACACCTTGAAATTGCACACAACATGAGATGGATACATTAGCTTCATTACGCCTCCTCTCCTCCAAGACAGACCAGTGTGGCCTTCAATTCATTCACGATCTTCTCCTCCAGCCGGTTCTCAGCCCCCGATGAAGCATTCGATGGTTTCTGGCGGACCAGCTCTGCTTCTTTGTCGTTGGTGGCCACGATCCGTGCTCGAAGAAGTTGTCGTCGTTCTAGGAGATCCTCAATGTCTTCCTTGACATGTGCTCTGTCCCATTTGAGTTCCTGAATTGACTCAGCATCCATCCCAGCACTGGGTCCTGCTTCGCGGAATCGATCCAATATGAAGGAGATGAGTGCTAGTGAGTACGCCTCGGATGTCATGCTTAGACAGATGCGCCGGGCCGTAGACCCAGCTGTGCGATCAGCAGCAAACGCCTCGGACGCCCGCGCAAGTTGGCCTTCGAATTGATTAAGGAAGGCTGCCACTTCGGGAGCCGTGCGAATGACGTGGTAGAGGAGATTCAGGCAAAGGGGAAGAATACCGCCGGACCAGATAGAATACATCCTGGGTACGGAATCAAAGGGACCAAAGCCCTTGGGCTGTCGCAGGATGTTTGTCAGTCGGCATGTAGAGAGTCTGACCAAAACCACCTCGACAGCGAGATGTTCTGCCAGCATGGGTATGGTCGATAGTTTAACAAGGAAAGAAATACTGAGTTCACCGTAGACGGGATCGCCAGCCACAGCCAATTGATCAGCCCACGAAAACAGAGAAGTCGCGTGACGACCGGTGTCGTTATCCGCAATATGATAGACGAAATGCTCGTATACGCGATCAACATTCTTCACCTGCAAGCAGCTTTGCAGAATGGCTGTTATGATGGCAAAGTCCTTCGGAGCGCACTTCTCTGGCTGATCGTGCAAATATGCAGTCAAAGACCTAAACCCTTGAGCAACCACGGTCTTGACAATTTCAACCACTAGCCCCAAGTCAGACGACACTTCGGCTTTCTTAGTGAGCGTTTCTGGCGCTGTCCGTGAAGGTGAGGCCTGGTGGAACTGAAGGGCGAGGAAGAGCACATTGAGAAGGGACCGGTAATATTCAGTGTCGTCATTGATGATTGCCTCTTCATACGTTGCGCGGCGAGAGCGCAATGCATCCCATACGACCCCAAGTAGACCAAAAACTTCAGCACCCCGAGATCCGATCTCGACAAGTCGCTGAAGTAGAGCTTGTGCGAAGTCTACTCGGGTTTGTTGAATACGCGCGAAGATTGCTTCCTGTGGGACACCATTGGTGTTGGCTTCAAGGCATCTCTGTACGACTACAGCCATCGATTTCTGAACCTCTCGATCCGTCATAAAGTCCGAGCAATGCTCGATGGCGAAGAATTTCCAACTATGGAGGAGCGACTGCGATCAAATAACATCAGAACCTATTCATATGATGACTGCGCGAATACATACCACTTTAGCCTCAATCAGTGACAGATTGAGATTAGCTAGCCTGAACTCCTGGTCAAACCCTTGGTTTCGGGTTCCTGCCCATGCAAAATCGTAAGAGAGAAGCTTTTCACCGAGGCGAATATCATAACAATAGTCAGGACCCAAAGTGCGAGGCTGCAGTGTCGTCCTTTTAAAATCAACGAGCTTGCAGCCCGCATACCTCATCTCAAAGTTCTTCTTCAAGTTGGCGTGTAGCGAGGCATTGTATCCTGAGACCTCAACTGCATCCTTTGCGTACCAAGACACAAGGGGGATCAAAGTCTTATAGAAGGACCGATCCTGCATTTCCTTTGCGGAATGTAAATACACGGTGCAGAGATCAGCGACAACAGCTGCAATTCGCGTAGTGAATATCTGATCGACCGCAGATAATGATGCTATCTTCAGCTTCGAGACATATTGTACGAGGCTGGTGAAAAAAAGGGAGTGCTTTCTCAACTCAGATGTAGCCCAGGGCCAGTTTTCCTGGGCATGGGAGACAAACTCTAGCAATGCAAGAGCCACCTGGAGATCAACTTGATCAATGTTTGAGAGTGTATCCAGTGCAATCTTCAAGAATGGTGTTCCTCTCATAGCAGGGGCCTTTTGATCGTCGGTCTTCTTTAGTGTTTGACGAGGAGACGATCCTGTTAGAATATAGACCGCAAGCCACTGCTGACGCTTGGTGACAAATGTTGACAATAGCTTCCATATTCCTAAATGCAGGTTCTGATCGCTTAGAGGTTTGTCAAATTGTGATAGCACATCGAGAAAGAGACAGGACGACTCGGCTCCCAAATGACCGATCAGGGATGGTGGTTCTTTGTCAGAATTCGAAGCTGCACCTGTAATAAGTGTGTTAAGAAGGGATATGATAGGTAGTCGGTAGGCGTCATGCAGTGCATATAACTTGACAAGGACTGGGGCTGCCTTGAACAATTGCTCTTCTAGTAACGATGGCGGTGTCTCGAGTAGCTGGGCGGCCTCTAAAAGTCTGGTCGAGAGTACAAGTGTTGAACTCACTTGCTTTTCTACTAGTGTTAAGTACCGAAGGTATAATGTGGGCGGGGTTTGAAGGCCGTCAGCAATGAGTCGCAGGATCGGATTAAAAGGAAGATCATCCGTCGAATGCGGCCGTAAAACGTCTAGGAGATAGGTCGCTGAGGATGAGAACACACCAGTGACTTTCGCATCCAGTTTCGTCGAGTCATTCGTGCCAAAAGCATAGTAGAGTATTCTTTCGAATGTCTTGGCGAGTGCGGCATTGATCTCAAATCTCTGCGCTGGGGAGTTAAACCGCCAATTGATGCTGCTGTTGTACACTTCGACCATTATTCGAACGAAGTTTAAGAGGACTCCTCTCATCATATGAGATGGAACGCCGGCAGTCCAATCAGAAACGGCTGCTGTTTTGCCCATTATGCTATTGGGGCTCCTCCTCAATACAGCACGAGATACCGCATCGTCAACAATGGACTCGAAAAAACGTACGCAGCTCAGGAGGAATGGGTATTCGCCTGATGTGACCTCGAGGGCGGAGATGACTGCAGTCATGATGCCGCCCTTGCCATCAGAACCAAATAGGCTGCTCCGAGACAGGAACGGCCAAACTCTACCCGGCAAAACTTCAATAAGAGCAGTGATAAACCGCAGGCAGGCGATAACAGAATCCAAGGCAATCTCCGAGCCTACTCTAGGGCCAATATTAGACAGATTGCGTTCAAGAATGTCGAGCACCACCGAAACAATGTCGCTTCGGGCTAGCCCATCGCTTGCCATCTCCAAGATCCTCTTAGCACCGGAATCATCGCTATCTTGACGTTGTATATCCTTGGAGGTAATGAGGAGATCAGCCAAGAGCCCTATGATTTCTGCGATGGAGTCTTCTCCCCATCCTGCCGAATATCCCCCGCTCTCATTCCACTCCTCTAGCCAGCTTCCTAGGTAGCTTAGCGAAGAATACTGATGCTGCCACATAATAACAGCGGGCTTTGACTCGGACACAACTTGTCCAACTGTTGTAGACGGAACTTCAGATGAGCCCGTGACAACCAGAGCATTGCTGGTTTGATTCTCAGATAACTGTCGTCGAGGGGATGAGCCAATCATTGGGAGGGGCTCAACGAGAGTGACGAAGTTTGCGTTCTCATCCTCCCGTATCGTCTCATATCCGTGGAAATCAGGAGGCACGGCCTGAGTAAATGTGTCCATGTTCTCCATTTCATTAAGAATTTCCGGAATTCCTTCGTTATTAACCAAGTCTTTGCTAATAAGAGCGCGGCAGAGTTTCAAAAATGGCACTGTCTCATAAGGGAATCGCGACCGGGCTAATCGAAAGATATTGTTCATCAAAAGGTCATCCTTGATGAAAACAGACCGTGGGTCACTAGAAGGCGAGGCCAGGTCATTTGCTGGCCATAGATATTCTGCAGATGAGCCCACAAGAATTGCAAGGACAGATTCCACAATTTCGGGTGAATAATCTAAGTACACCACGGCGACTCGAATGAGATCCAAGAGTACTGTCCGAGACCAATGGTTCGTTAACATGTCGTCAACCGCAGATGTGGAGCCAACCTTGGTAGCTAGGTTCATAATGATCTCAAATGCTACCATCTTCACTTCATCTGAGGTCAAGAGGGTTATAGAATCATCAGCTGTGTATTTCGGAGTTCGTGCACATTCTAACAACTCCTCATAAAGTGAAATTTCTGAAGCTCCGCCTGCGGTAGATTGAGGGGTATTCGACTGAAATGAGTCAACTGCGCTGTGAAACTGTTCCAACTCCCGGTTCTCCTTGTCGCTGAGGGCAAGCTCTCTCATAGTGTGTAAGACCAGTCCCCATGCGAACGCCGCGGGACTTGCAACTTTGGACTCCATTACCGCAGAGATAAGAATCTCATTCACCTGGCCAATATCATCCTTTGAGAGGAAATATGGTGATTTTGAATTTGGCTCGGGTATACGAGTTTTGTTTATGATGGAGGGAATAGTAAGTGGTAGCTTCATGAACGCAAGGGTCGTCAAGCCCACAAAAGCTTGAAGGGGGAGTAGTACTTCTGGCGGATTCTGGCATGGCTTTATGGGGTCAGTTTCTCAGGACTTAACAGCAGGAAGGAAGTCATGCACTAACGATTTGGACTGTCTCAAGGAAGTTGTAGTCGCCCATGAGACGAAGCCAGGACACAAAAATATCGGCGGAAGGAAGCTCTGCAGATGATTGGAGCTGTAGGAACAGAATTTGCACAATATGTAGTATCTCTTCAACAAGCGCCGTTCGCCACATATCATCCACGGCTTCACTGCTTTCAGTGACTCCTAGCCACCCTCCATCGCTCTCCAATGCCGACAGTAGAGCTTGGATAGCTTTGATGCATGCCTGAATAAAAGTGTAGTATTTGTCACCAGAAAGCTTGTCTTTGAAGAGTGTCGCTCCTAATTGGCATAGCAAGTCGCTCCGTTTCGGTTCAGGCTTTTGCAGAGCGGGTTCGTTGACGTTACCGCGCAGAGAGAGAGCGAATAGTCTCCGAGCTGTCTTTATAATATGTGTCCTTTCTGACAAGTAAAGCTCTCGCAGACGCAGGCGCCTACTTTCTTCAGAAACAAATCCCGAGGCATTGTCCTCACGACCTACTTTCTGACTGAAAATTTCAGCAAAGCTGGGTCCAGCCAGCGACATGCGAAAGTTCTCGACACCAGCTGCACTTTGCAAACTCGTAGATTCTTCTTCGGAGAATCCAGCCAGAAGGCGTGTGGCAGGGCGGTTCTGCCATTCCAAGACCGCAATCCGTAAAGCGCTGATTTCGTCAATCCCGGCTTTTTGGCTCAACCACAAGGCGTCTTCTTTGATTTCCTTTAGGTTATACGAAGCTTGCGCTGTGGTCTCCGCATGGATCGCAGCCGTTTTCGATTCAAAATCTGACTTGGTTTTTGCCGAAGGGGAGGGGAACCCGTCTAAACAATTTGCAAGAAGCTGAATACTTTCCGGGTGCGACAAGAAAGCATGAAGACTACCGGTGTCGTCTACGTCATCCTCGGGGTTGCATGTGTAGAGAAACGCTCTCTTCCAGGACCTAAAGGGACAGTATAGTTAGCCTTACTCTGCTTCAAATATTGCAGATGCGCGTACAGAAGCTGGACGTCCCCGGAGAAGCACTTGTCCAGGGACGGGAAATAGGCTTCCGGAACGGGAGCCATTGGCGCAACAACTATATCATTCTAAGGCCTAGAAAGACACAGCTTGTATACGCAGGAAGGAAGGACCTAAAGTGAGTAAGGTCGATAAAGCAATAAGTGCAGGAAGCTGAGAGCGGGAACTCAAGAATATTCAAGGAGCACTTTTGGCTGAGGTCAACAATCAATGCCTATCTTGGTTTAGTGTAAGGCGGTGAGGCTGAAATTTGCGCAGTTTGACGGGCAAGCCCGTTTGGGAAGGCCGATGGCGGCGGCTCAGCTCAGTGAGTCAGCCCAGCGAGTCAGCCCAGCTCATCTAGAACATGAACTGTTTTTTTTCGTAATTGATGGACTGTTGTCGGCGCTTCTGATTCTCACACATATTGCCCCTGTCAGTTATTGACTTTAACGTCTCTCATATTCAAGCTTTCGTCATGGCGGGCTCCGACCTTGTTGACCATTCCCCCCACCATCCCACCAAAGCCACACGGCTTGATAGCGCATCGAATGTCATTTTGATCGACAACTATGACTCCTTTACCTGGAATGTTTATCAGTATTTGGTACTCGAGGGCGCCACCGTCCAGGTGTTTCGCAATGATGAATTATCTCTAGAGGAGTTGATCGCCAAAAAGCCGACTCAATTGGTCGTCAGTCCTGGCCCGGGCCACCCGACAACTGACGCTGGAATCAGTAACGCCGCAATTCAATACTTCAGCGGTAAAGTGCCAGTTTTTGGTGTGTGTATGGGTCAACAATGCATTATCTCTTCCTTCGGCGGCAAAGTCGATGTCACAGGCGAGATCTTGCATGGTAAGACGTCGGTAATAAAACACGACGGCAAGGGTGCATATGAAGGGCTGCCAGCCTCGCTCTCCGTGACCAGATATCATTCTCTTGCTGGAACGCACTCAACAATTCCTGACTGTCTAGAGGTGACATCCTACGCCCAGCTGGGTGAGGACAGCAACAAGACGGTTATCATGGGTGTGAGACACAAACAGCTTGCAGTAGAAGGTGTCCAATTTCATCCCGAAAGTATTCTCACCGAGTATGGTCGAGGGATGTTTAGAAACTTTCTTAAACTTACAGCGGGCACATGGGAGGGTAACGGCAAACAATCTAGTGCACAGAGTGGCACTTCCGTAACAACTGAGTCGGCTGCCTTGAATAGCACTCCGAAGGTAGACAAGAAGACTTCCATCTTAGAGAAGATATATGATCATCGCAGGGCTGCTGTTGCCATCCAGAAGACTATTCCCTCGCAGCGGCCCGCGGATCTTCAGGCTGCTTATGACCTCAGCATTGCTCCCCCACAAATTTCATTCCCTGCCCGCTTGAGACAATCACCTTATCCGTTGTCACTTATGGCTGAAATCAAGCGTGCTTCTCCTTCCAAGGGTATGATTGCAGAGAACGCATGTGCCCCTGCCCAGGCTAGAGAGTACGCCAAGGCCGGCGCCAGCGTTATTTCTGTCCTCACTGAGCCAGAATGGTTCAAAGGTAGCATTGATGACTTGCGTGCCGTCCGTCAGAGCTTAGAAGGGGTTACAAACAGACCTGCAATCTTAAGGAAGGAGTTCGTCTTCGACGAGTATCAGATTCTAGAAGCCCGTCTTTCTGGGGCTGATACTATTCTGCTCATTGTGAAGATGCTAAGCGTCGAGCTTCTTACTAGATTATATCACTATTCTCGCAGCTTG
This sequence comes from Aspergillus bertholletiae, assembly GCA_009193595.1. Taxonomy (NCBI): domain Eukaryota; kingdom Fungi; phylum Ascomycota; class Eurotiomycetes; order Eurotiales; family Aspergillaceae; genus Aspergillus; species Aspergillus bertholletiae. The sequence continues at coordinate 87,877 of ML736180.1, forward strand.
GGAATGGAACCTCTCGTGGAGGTTAATACTCCGGAGGAAATGAAGATTGCGGTCCAGCTTGGAGCTGAGGTGATTGGAGTGAATAACAGAGACTTGACTAGCTTCGAGGTTGACCTTGGTACCACGAGTCGTCTCATGGACCAGGTTAACGAGAATACTATTGTTTGCGCTCTTAGTGGAATTTCTGGACCCAAGGATGTCGAGGCTTACAAGAAAGAAGGTGTCAAAGCAATTCTCGTGGGAGAGGCACTTATGCGGGCATCTAACACATCTGCTTTTGTTGCAGAGCTTCTCGGGGGTTCTTATGAGTCTGCTCAAACTTCGCGTGCCTCTCCCTTAGTCAAGATCTGTGGTACACGATCTGAAGACGGCGCTCGGGCGGCAATCGAGGCCGGTGCTGATTTGGTCGGTATCATTCAGGTACCGGGACGAAAGCGAACCGTTTCCGATGATGTTGCTCTTCGCATTTCTCAAACTGTGAAATCGACGAAGCGACCTGTCCCTTGTGACTCTTCGACGGCTCAAGGAACAGGGATATTAACTGCAGCCTCGGTTGATTACTTTGATCATTCCACTAATTCTCTACGCCATCCCAACCGCGCCCTACTTGTGGGTGTGTTCCAGAATCAGCCATTGTCATACATCCTGGAGCAGCAACAAAAGCTAGAACTCGACGTAGTTCAGTTACACGGTTCTGAACCACTGGAATGGGCTAGGCTAATACCGGTACCTGTGATCCGCAAATTCGGTCTTGAAGAGACTGGAATTGCACGAAGGGCCTTCCACACTTTGCCCTTACTTGACTCTGGTGCAGGTGGCTCAGGTGAATTGCTCGATCAGTCCGGTGTTCAACGGGTTCTGGACAGCGATGCTGGCCTACGTGTTATCTTGGCTGGAGGGTTGGATCCCACAAATGTTGCCGACACAATCAAGAAGCTAGGAACATCAGGTCATAAGGTCGTTGGGGTAGACGTCAGTTCGGGTGTGGAGTCGGATGGCGCTCAGGATCCGAGTAAAATCCACGCTTTTGTACAGGCAGTGAGAGGACTTCAACAGTAGTTCATGGACTTTTATGGCCCCCAGATACCAAGAATTTGTCATGGATCCGCAGCGGTGATCTTTAATGAGTTGCCTTTTTCTCCTTCGAGTAATGACTCAATGAACAGTTTCAATTTCAGGCTGCAATTCACTTTCAGTTTAATAGTCTTGAGATACAGTTTAGTTTCTCAAGTTAGATGTGCCATTGCAAATAGTTCCATATAGAGTCAAGGCTGCGAACTACGCTCAAACTCTCACTCTTAAGTCACCCCATCCTTACGGATTAGTTTACTCTCTCTTTTCACTCGACCCAGCTGATAGATAGCTTTTATCACACCATCTGGTTGTCTTCTCAAACCCGAATTTCTTTCCAGAAATCCACTTATCCTGTTCCCCAAACCAACCACCAGCCTACGCTGGTAAATTTAATATGGGAAAATCTTTCGCAAAGGTTCACTTATGCACCGCTGGGAGGCTGGGGGTTAGCGGTAATAAAATTCTGCAATGGGTTCAAGCAAACGGCGGAAAGTATTCTAGAGAAGTAACTTCCAATTTGACGCACCTAATTACAACTAAGGACGCCTACATGAACAACATCACTGCAGGTTAGTTCTCTGATACCTACCTTGTTCGACCCTTACTTTACTAACGTATTCGATTACAGTCAAAGAAGCTAGACGTCTGGGGACTGTAAAGATAGTATCGTATGAATGGTTGGAGGACTCTTTACTTTCTCGTAATCGGACACCAAAACTGGAAAATGCATACCTCATCGAGAATATTCTGAAGGAGGAAAGGAGAGCAGCAAAGGAAAAAGCCAGAAGTACCCCAAAGCAGCAGGGCAAGTCTACAAAAAAGCCCGCAGGCAAACCTATAGGTATGCTAACTCTAAATATACCTATAGACAAATCTTGTCTTTTCAAAGTAGGACTCACACACTGATGATACTAGGAAGAGCAAATGTAAAAGGGTCTTTGGGCGCCGACCGTGAGAGAAAGACTGGCTCTATTACATGTATGTCTTCTGCTCCATGTATTTGACTGGCTAAGGTGCTAATGGTGAGAAAATATAGTGGGCCATCACGTTTACACGGACATGACAACCGCTCTAATATACAAAGCAATGCTCGTCCGACAGACAATTACGAAGCGTAACGAGAAATTCCAGCTTACGGTTAGTTGCATATACAAATATGGAACTTGACTACATATCGAGGTGGTTCATCTATTCTTTATACTATAAATGCTAATCACTTGATAACCTATAGGTCTACGAATCCAATGCTGAACCATGTACATATAGAACCGAATGCAGATACAGTAGTGTTGGAAAATAAAACTCCCAGATTCTTGCTCCATCTGGAAGTAGCTTAGACACGGCCCGGGCAGCATTTGAACGATTTTTTGAAGACTATACAGGAACGAGCTGGATGCTGCGCGAGAACAGGACCCTGCCCCAGCCAAAGAGAGATGATGAAGGCAATCTCCTTCCTCCCCATGAAGGTTGGTATATCTACAAAGCCACCGCCAATATATTCCTCGACTTCATCCAGAAAGGCTCGGCTAGCCGCACCGATGCATGTGCCAAGTAGTAACCTGGAAGGGGCAGTTTCAGTTGACATCCATTGTGATTAGTGGGCGCTACTGATACACTTATGCTTTGCACCCTCGTGACTGCTAAGAACCTTTAATAACCAGTCAGAACCTCCTCTCTTTCTTGTATTGGAAGCTTCAAGTGCTAAGGCTATAAGGTTTTCTTGCCTGATACCATCTTGTCTCAAATGATTGCCCTATGCATTTGGAAGAATACTTGCAGATGAGGAATAACATAAAGATGAGCAACATCAGCGGATATTCATTCAGAATATCTAAGTATCGGTTTCTCTAAACGGGTATACAATAGTAAATAGTGATGTTAAACAGCTAAATGCTAACCTTTTTGAACCTTCCAACACCCTAAGCGCCAAGACAGACTTTTCTTGTGTCTTCGTAAGATAAAGATACATTGCACAAAACCGTTGCAGCCATCGCCCCCGAACCAGCTCACAGGTAATCCTTCTTCCTGCTGGTTCTGGTGTATTGTGTAAGAGCCCATTCAACATCACCACTCGAGCCTTTCTCCAAGGATCCGCCCCGGATCTCGAACAATCTCATTGTCATGCGCGGACCAACTTCAGCCAGTTCAACGTCCCGGTAACCTGTCTTCACAAACACGTGATGTCGTACTTCGATGCTGTCCTCTTTGTTCACGAAGCTGACGACACGGTTGCCAACCTTTCCAGCCTCGCGCGGAGGGAAGAGATGCTTCAGGATCTGCACTACCCGAAGGCCTAGTTTCGTCTTGAATCCCTCGAAGATAAGGTGGGGGTAGCTCTCCGACACGGTTCCACGGGCAGAATTAGGAATGTCTGCACGAAGAACGACATTGTGGAGTGAGAAACTAGCCGTTGGTCCATGGGGTAGGTGAGAAATAGTCATCGCCGTGGGAGTTCCTCGGTGTTCATGGAGGAGAATCATATCTGTCAACGCCGCAGCATTGGCACTCGATACAAGGTCTGGGAGCACCAGACCACCACGGTTCAGACGAATCGATGTTGGAAGAAGCAGACGGATCTCCTTTGCGAATGCGCCCAAGCGGACAGACGGGTTTCGAGAGGTTGTGACAATGGGGCGAGGATCGACGATTCCTGATGTGAGGGCATATTCATCGTCAAGGTCTAGCATATCCGCATCCTTATCTTTCTTATCCGACGTAGGTAAGGACTCGTCATATTTGAAATCTTCGCGAAGTTGTTTATCGTTTGCGACGGAAGGATCAAGGGGTTTTCCAGAAGCTAGCGATGCCTTCAACTGTGCTCGCTTTTCGGCGATAGAGGCATCGCGGAGAAGCAGCGCTCTCCGATAAAGATAATCCCGGCGCTCACGAGCTTGACGGCGCTAAGAGAGGGTTAGTAAGAGTCTCCTGGGTCATAGAAAAGAGCGTCGGCCACGATAAGGCTAAAACGTACAAGCATTTTGTTTGGATGGATGTCTATTAAGAAACTGGTCGAAGCTTTGTCTTTGGCGGGCAACTTTTTTTAATTGCGTTAGTGGTCCGCATAGGTCGCCGGACTGTGTGGGATTTGGGCGGCAAATAGGCCGATAATAAAACGAAGTGAGCCGATCGCAAACCATCGAATCGCCGAGTCCTGTGAATTACAACTTTCTACCATCGAGGACAGGCCGACTCACTTTCGTTAGGCTTTGCGGTGAATTAGGGACTCAGTCACTGACTAGTGAGAGTTACATGTGAGATTTTCCCAAGCATTATCCATTCCAGACCAAGAAGAATTCATCGCTGAGACTAGAACGAAGCCTCTCATTCTTCTTGCCCCTCTGCTGTGGCACGCTGAGGTATCTTATAAATCAAGACAGATTTCCCTACCACCTCGTCTTCTTCTTCAGCAACTGAGACGGCCGGTTTGTCCTTAACGTTCTTTCATCTCCAACCTACTCCAAACGATAGATCAGACAATTTCGTGTATGACCGACTCGTGATCCTGGTTTGTGGTGGACTGGGCGTTTCGGCTTTCACGGTTCCTGGTTTTCAGCTCTTTGATAGCGCCTTATTATTAGAAGTTTCTTGCACCCCCAGGGATATCATTTAATCTGGATTCCGATCGACGATGGCGGCTCTAGGCGATGATTCGAGGGAATTGGATGACATAACTGGTGGTCTCCGCCCGCGGAGGCATGATGATGATGATGACGGCTCAGATAATGGGGATGACGACGTAGAGAGTACAACTAGTGCTCTGGCTGCTGGGAATGCAGATAATCAAAGACACGCGGAGGAGGAAAAGGAGCTTCCGCCACATGCATGCGCGTAAGTATTATGGGATATCGTTACTTATACGTTAAAGTTTAGCTAACCCTAGATGGTTTGAAGATATTGCGGTATTCATAATCCGAGCAGTGTTGTGAAATGTCTTTCATGCAGCAAGTGGTTTTGCAGCGCTCGTGGAAATACTTCGTCCTCTCACATTGTCAACCATCTCGTTCGAGCACGACACAAGGAAGTGCAATTACACCCTGCATCGTCTCTCGGTGATACAATCTTGGAGTGCTATAATTGTGGAACCAAGAACGTCTTCCTTCTTGGGTTCATTCCAGCGAAGTCCGATACGGTCGTTGTATTACTCTGCCGCCAACCTTGTGCCGCCATGCCATCGTCCAAGGATATGAACTGGGACACTTCACGTTGGCAGCCACTTATAGAGGACCGCTCGTTTCTACCATGGCTTGTAGCTGCGCCGTCTGACCAGGAGCAGCTGCGAGCTCGCCATCTCAGCCCTCAGCTCATTGCGAAATTGGAGGAAATGTGGAAAGAAAACTCCCAGGCCACGTTTTCAGATCTCGAGAAGGCCACCGCTGTAGATGATGAACCCGCTCCCGTTCTTTTGCGGTACGATGATGCTTTCCAGTATCAGAACATTTTTGGACCACTCGTCAAGATTGAAGCGGATTACGATCGAAAATTGAAGGAGTCGCAGTCGCAGGATGGGTTGATTGTTCGTTGGGATCTTGGTCTTAACAACAAACATCTGGCTAGCTTCATTCTCCCAAAGCTTGAGCTTGGAGATGTCAAACTAGCCGTGGGAGATGAAATGCGACTGAAATATACTGGCGAGTTGCGGCCCAAGTGGGAAGGAGTTGGATACGTTATCAAGATTCCCAACAACCAGTCTGACGAAGTCACTATTGAATTGCGGGCAAAGGGAGATCATAAGTCGGTGCCTACAGAGTGTACCCACAATTTCACTGCCGACTATGTATGGAAGTCCACCTCTTTTGATCGTATGCAACTCGCTATGAAGACGTTCGCCGTTGATGAGATGAGCGTGTCTGGTTATATTTTCCATCGACTTCTGGGTCATGAGGTCGCCGCTGCACCAATGAAGACACAGATGCCCAAGAAATTTAGTGTCCCTGGACTTCCAGAACTAAATGGTAGCCAGATAAACGCAGTCAAGAGTGTTCTACAGAGGCCTTTGAGTCTTATTCAAGGACCTCCCGGAACCGGAAAGACTGTCACCTCTGCTACCATCATTTATCATCTCGCCAAGCTTAATGGAGGCCAGGTCCTGGTCTGCGCTCCTTCCAACGTGGCTGTTGATCAGCTCTGCGAACGTATCCACCGAACCGGTCTGAAAACCGTGCGTGTAACCGCCAAATCTCGTGAAGATGTGGAGTCTCCCGTCGGCTTTCTGTCTCTCCACGAGCAGGTTCGCCTGAATGACAGCAATATCGAACTCCTGAAGCTCAACCAGCTTAAGGCAGAACTCGGGGAGTTGTCGAGTCAGGACGAAAAGCGACTGAAACAGCTCACACGTTCAGCAGAGCGCGAGATTTTGAATAACGCTGACGTTATTTGTTGCACTTGCGTCGGTGCCGGTGATCCTCGTCTCGCGAAACTCAAATTCCGTACTGTATTGATTGACGAATCTACTCAATCAGCCGAACCGGAGTGTATGATTCCCCTGGTTCTCGGTTGCAAACAGGTTGTTCTCGTCGGTGATCACCAGCAGCTTGGACCCGTTATTATGAACAAGAAAGCAGCTAAAGCTGGTCTCAACCAGTCGCTTTTTGAGCGACTCGTTATTTTGGGCTGCTCCCCTATCCGCTTAAATGTTCAGTACCGTATGCATCCCTGTCTTTCGGAATTCCCTTCGAACATGTTCTACGAGGGTTCTCTGCAAAACGGTATTTCTTCTATTGAGCGTCTTCGTCGTGATGTTGACTTCCCTTGGCCCATTAGCGACAACCCTATGATGTTCTGGTCGAACTTGGGCAATGAGGAAATCTCCGCCTCTGGAACATCTTATCTTAACCGTACAGAAGCCACCAATGTGGAGAAAATTGTCACCCGTTTCTTCAAGGCTGGTGTACAGCCCCAGGACATCGGCATCATTACTCCTTATGAAGGCCAGCGTAGCTACATTGTTAGCTCCATGCAGGCAACTGGTACCTTCAAGAAGGAACACTACAAGGAGATTGAAGTTGCTTCCGTTGATGCTTTCCAAGGACGAGAGAAGGATTTCATCATTCTCTCTTGTGTGCGTTCCAATGACCACCAAGGCATTGGTTTCTTGAGCGATCCACGTCGTCTCAATGTTGCCCTTACACGAGCGAAGTATGGTCTAGCGATCCTGGGTAACCCGAAGGTGCTATCGAAGCATCCCTTGTGGAACTGTCTGTTGCAGCACTTCAAAGAACGGCATTGTCTAGTTGAGGGCCCTCTATCTAATCTTCAGGAATCCCTGATCCAATTCAGCCGACCTAAACAAGCATACAGAGGGCCTCAGCGATTCCAGATGGCGTATAACCACGCCTCTAGTGTGACCAGTGGAATGATGAATGGAAGAAATGGCCACCGCAATGAATTTCACGACACCGGATCCGTGGTGGGCTATATTCCTGATGATGTCTCCTCTGTCCACTCTTCTGCTCTTGGAGGTGTCGGTATTCCTTCAGGATATCCTCCTATGTTCCAGAACTTCGCAGACTCTTGGCCTGCCCTCCCAGGAAATCGCCGGGCCAATGGTAACAGAGGAAAGGGGGCGCCTAGTATTGCTGGTGAATCCATTGCAGCAACAGAGTCCGACGTTACTGCAAGCATCATTGATGGCAAGAGTGCCGATCAGGGCGGTGTGAGCCTTGCTGGACTTAGTATTCATGATATGAGCAAGCAGCCCAGTCTTAGTCAGTCTGACCGCTTGAAACGCTATGTTGAATCCGGTGGTCGCGAGCCTTACAAGCCTGGTGTTGCTGATAATAACAGCATCTTTGGTGGGAGCTCTGCCAGCATTCGTGTTACTCGTGGTGTACCAGGTAACATCATTGATGACGACGACACACGCAGCGTCTCTACTGCGTTTGCAAGTCAGGTAGGGGGAAACTATGACTGATTGCGGTAGCATTGCGTTGTACGCTAGTCTGGGTGGCACCAGAACCTTGCAGCTCTCGCAAAGCCCGGGATACGACTGTTCGCAGCCCTATTAGGCCACTCAAATATCTTTCGGTGACCTGAGAGGCTGCTCGAGTTGTTGACCGTCTCTTTGGGCATGCCAGACCCGCACCTTCAGGGTAGCATCAATGAAAATATGTCTCAGCCATCTGGTGGAAGATGAAAAATATTCCTCGAACCTCGGATTGCTCTTCCACGATACATATATCTATATCAAGATATCGCCGTTACCTTTCCAGGGGTCGAAAGCAATGACTGTGCCACTTGTGGGGGTGACCATATCCAGCATCCTTGGCAGGCATATGGTCTTCCGTGTTGCTTCACGGAGGTGGTAGTGGTCTGGCATGCATATCGGCACCTGTTGATTGATCAGTAGCTCTCAAAGGCTATGGGATTTAAGGATTAGTGGAGTGTCCATAGATTCGTTCGCCTTGCAGGCGCCTTCTCAGGCTACAGGAAAGCTCAACATTTTCACATGCTGATGGTGAGAGTGACCTCATCTGAAAATGCTATGGATAATTCTTTTTTCTTTATCTGTTTCAGTCTCCACTGTTGTTATTTCAAGTTTTTGACTATTTAAGTAGCCCGTTTGCTTTTGCCTGTGGCAGTCATGGTTTATCTTTGGCGGGAGAGAAATGGGTTGCCCCTCTCACATTGGTACACGCTACTTGACCTTTGTCGGCTGGAACACTTACTCTGTTACTCGCTGCCAGCTATGCCGCTAAGCCTTAGCAAATGAAATCTGATTATCGTCGCTCGCTCAGAAGCTATTTCTACGTCAATGCCCAGAGAGCAATACGTCATCCACAACCGGACCATTGCCGCTCTCGCCGTAGGCCCACGACGTCTTATTACGGGCTCATGGGATCGAACCGAACCGGTTATCTTGTGGCTGTAAATGACTAGACTGAACCGCCCTGCATCCCAGAAGTAGGCATCTACAATTCCTCCTCTCGGCACGAAGGTCAGGACTTAGTAGCCTCTTATGTAGTCTCGTAGATGGCAGCTGAAGAAGTAAACCTCCCCACCGAGTCGACTCAGCCACACTGTGAATAAACAGTGATTGACCCATTAAGGATCGCCATGCAGTCGGCTACACTGCTCCAGTTGGATCGATGGGTGGCTGAGAGTGACAGGATTGGCTCATGCAGCTCGGGATGTCGCGGCCGAATCTGATATTGCAAAGCTGCGCCACGGGGAGATCGCCCACCCTTATTCATCCTTAACAGCTGTACTAGGATCTAAGGTGCAGAGATGATTCTAATATTATCCATCAGAACGATGGTGCCTGTTCTTGTCAGTACACATCAGGTCAGGCTTATTTTTATTTTTATTTTATTTTGGGGCGTTTAAGGTGATGCTTAGCTTGCATTGTTCTGGGGCTGATAGTACCTACCTACGTGGATGTGCTCACAGTACAGCACTAGTTCGTAGCCCTAGCTGATGGTGCAGCAGATGTTGAATTATAGACAATATCAAAGTATAGGAGGGCTTAAACCAACAAAAATTATATTAATATTCGACAGAGAAAAATAAATAGATAAATAAAGAACGAATTAAAAAAAAAAATCTCAAAAAGAGAAGAGACACAGAGAGAGACACACGAGGGCGAAGGACACCGACGCAGTCATGGAGACGTCAAATTGCGGTGTCGAGCGCCTCAAGCATTAAAAAGTGGGCACTGTTTCATCAATAACAGAAATGTCGAATTAACTTTATCTTTACTTCTCAGTCGCACATGATGGACTATAATAGAGATGGCAGAGGTGAGATTTAACTTGGCTCTGAAACGTCTAACTACCCATCTTCTTCTTGCTTTGGCCTTGGTTCGCCTTGGTTCGCCTTCACCAGAGAACCCAATCATGGTTCGGTCATTGACCAGCGATGTGCCGCCCGATGCAGGCGGTTCTCAGCAAATTCCGAGGATTGGGCAAGAATTGTTGGTAATAATGTATGCTTTGGGTACCTTAGGTACCGATCCCATGAGGTCATCCATGTTTGCTCGGTAGCCCCGACGTGGCCTGGCAGATGGTGTCAACTTAATCCGGCAGATTTACGAGTGGCCTGCAGCATTCGGTAACCGGTTGGAGCTGTATGGCAGTGGCATCTCTTAGAGAAATGTGATTTGATGGTTGATCGATGGCGGTGTGGCTGAGACGCTGCCTTCCCAGCCACTTCATTGGCAGGCACCGGTGAGGCCGCAATTCCGATGTGGCGGATGCCAAATTCCAAAAAAAAGGCACCATACAATGCTTCTTCAGCTTTTTAATCCCACCCCGTACCTAATGACTCCATAGTACGGAGTACTACCGTATGATTAATTAGTGTTATTTTCCACTCTTTCTGACCCCAGGTTGTATCTTGGTTGCCTGATATCAACCTTGCAAATGAGTCATTAGTCGAAGCCTAAAGATTCCATACAGACCTCCCTTCGTACGCTTAGATCTTTGCGCAGTTGCCGCTCTCCCTGTGATTCAGCGCCTACAAATACACCGCGTCGGTGACATCGGACCACGTGTGCAGGAGACCCTTGGGCCAAAATTATCTATTATTTATTTTGCTTTGCGAAGCGCTTATGGAAAGGTATATTAACTATAGTTAATTGCCTTCAGTGATCGTCCAGTTTTGCTTTGTTTTCTCAGCCTGCATTAGAGTGACTTCTACTACTCTTACCCACCTCGGCATAGCCCTGGATCGAGTGGCGTTAACGCCAAGATTGATTAGTCATTAGTGGACTGGATGCCTTGTTACCTGAAAAAATCGGCACCCTCCCCGTTTTCCTAAGGAACCTACACCCTTCAGTGTGCCACTGAGGAACTACACGGTCGACGATTTGATTTTTTTATTGGAATTTTTTTTCTGTTATAGCACACACGTCTTGCACCTGTTGGGCTGCTATCTCTCGAATCTTTAACATCACAATATCACCTACGAGCGCTCCTTAGCTCGCCCTGCATCTATCCTAACAACCCGCCTCATCTCAATTGACGGCGGGGTCCACTACGATATGGGAGACGGTTCTGATTATCCTAGCCCACGAAGCGAAGGTCCCGGCGGGCCTGCCACTGTCCTCGTCACTGCTCAAGAACCTCTTCCTCCAGCACCAAAAATGACTGATCAACTGTCTCCAAGTTTCATGGAAGGAACTCGTCCACGACTGTCGGTGAGACGGGCGCGAGATCCACCCAAGAACGCTACAGGCCAAATTTATTGCGACCACCCTGAGTGTCAGCACGCGCCTCCGACGTTCCGCCGTCCATGCGAATGGAAGTAAGTACATTCTTCCTATACCGCCTTTGATTGCTACCGAAGCTAACCCTGGAATCACAAATAGTAAACATATGGATAAACACGACCGCCCGTATAAGTGTTTAGAGCCTGGATGTGACAAGATCCAGGGATTCACGTATTCAGGCGGCCTTTTGAGACACCAGCGCGAAGTGCACAAGAAAAACATAAACGCCAAGAAACCTTTGATGTGCCCATATGGCGATTGCAATCGCAGCACAGGCAACGGATTTACGCGTCAAGAGAACCTCAAGGAACATCTTCGACGCCGTCATATGCACACTGACAACGGACACGCGTCGGAACTACCCATTGTGCCTGTGCCGGTGCCGGAGCTGGATGGTCCCGCCGCCCTGCCAGTCACTTCTCCTGTCAAACGGAAACGTGACTCGATCGATTCCGTTGAAATTCCTGACGAAGAAGAAAATGGCGTTGACTTGCGAAATGAAATCAAGAGACTGCGACGCGAAGCCCAAATGAAAGACCGGCGGCTGGAGGAGCTGGAAAGGATCGTTGCAGACTTGCAGCAGAGAATCCCACAAACTGCCGTCTCGCAGGGATAGGTGAGCTCCGATCGTGGTCTCCTGAGAAATGTCAATTTGCGATGCGTGTAGCTCTTCCCCCCCCCCGGGTTGACAGCTCTTTCTTTTCTGTTCATTTGGCTTTTCTTTTACCCCTTTGTTGTTGTTTTCTCTCTCTCTCTCTCTTTCTTTTGCTTTGCATTCCACGGGCGTTTTCACAAGCAGAGTGCGGGCCTTTGGGTTTGCGTTCAATGTTTACAACATCAGTGGGTGGTTTATATGGATCGATCTACATCTCAGAACGCGTGGTTTACAACAGGCAGCTCTGAAGAATCTGGCGTTTGCTCGAGGTTGATAATACGGACCCGGCGGTGTTATTATGGTTGTCTCCCTTTCTATTCCCTGAAATATACCCAGGCGTTTTCAACCCATCTCCTTTGTTAGTCTCAACCACTCCAAACTTGTCTTTGTATTCCTTTTCTCTCTTCTCGGTACGACCTTTTGACGTTCCTGTCAACCAGTGCGGTGAGGACTGTATTGCCTTCTAGTGTGTATACGCACGGTATTTACAAGTACGGCTGAACTAGCTTTGCCAGTCACAATATCTGGCAGGGCTTGAAGTCCAGATGGACACACGTTGATTGAGTGGATCCTATGGATTACTAGGTCTCGTGATTGTAATTGAGACCTCTCTTCTTCCTGCTTACAATCTCTTGATTCATGCCTTGCCACATGCTTTCGTTTTCTACTGATCGTATAGCGTGTATGAAGTCAGGGATGGCTATCTTTTCACATGGAAAATAACGCTGACCAAGCGATTTTCGTATTAACTAAGAGACGGGCTAGTGTATAGCCGCCATGCGATATCTGGAAGATTATTCGCCACAACCATGGCAAAGGCGATTTAGTTCGTGGGTCAAGTCACTTATGACTCCAAGTAACTCGTAACTAACAAGGCCGTGTCAGTGCTCTGACTCAACCCCTGAGCTGCCGATACTCTGCGCTCGATCCATGACGCTTCGCGATAGTGACAAATCTGAAGCTGGATCATCTTATGGGACGTCGTATGATACTGTCATGTGAGAGGATGGGGGGAAACCGCCAGCCGAAGTAGTGATGGGACTGGTTATGGGTCGAAAGAAGAATGGCCTTCTTTCTTACTTAGATGGTGGATGTTTCAAACCTTGGCCCCGTTAAGATAACTAGTAGTAATAATAACAATGATCAAGTTTTATGAAACTATAGTCCGTAGTTATACACAAAGCAGGCCCCCTGCTGAGTCAGCCCGGATTTATGCTGTGTTGCGGCCTGGCGAGTGACTCGTCGCTGCCTGCGCAAAAACAAAGCCATCGAATTTAGTTCATGGCAAGAGCAATCCATACCATGTCAGCTCTGTGATATCTTGTACTCTGAAATGATGGCTTCTCAATCTCATATGGACATCATGTATGATGCAGATAACCGTTGCGCTCTTTGATCCCCTCATAAGATTAGACGTGGATCTTACGCTCGGAACCTTGGGCACCGCCTATGAAAATTAAACGCTCTGTACTATCGTTTATTGGAGTGACCTGTTTATGACCGGTTACTGATCAAATACAACCCATTATTGAAGCGTCTTGTTCCACGTTCAGGCCGAGGCCCAAGAAAGCATGGCTCATTCATCCCGTTCGACGGAGGTTCCCATGTCCCACCAAACAGACTCTCCTTATGTGCGAACTCAGCAATATACACGAGGTGCTGGTAGACTACTCCAACAACCATCGGTCCCCATGCAGGCTGAATGGAGTCTCCCCCATCTAGACCCTGTCAACTCTGCTACTCATATCTTCCCCGAAGGAGAATTCGTCCCACATGGGTTCTTCCAAAAAGTCAGCCCAGAGTGGTTCGTTCCCGAGGCAGAACTAAAGGAATGGAAGTACTCCATGCGCAGAGAAGCCCAGAAGATTTTGCCATTTCTCTATCTGGGTCAATATGCCTCCGTGAAAGATAGGCACTGGCTGAAGAGCCAAGGTTTCACTTTACTTTTGGCAATTCGAGACGAAAAATTTCCACATATCTGTGGCAAGAATGCAGCTGGCGAGCTGGGAATTGACGCGGCAACTTTTGGCATCCCGTACATTCAAGATTTTGTCTCCATAGGGCCTCAGGTGATTCGGACAATCAATGACCATATCTCATCCCCACATACCCCAGTATCCAACGAATGGCCCCACAAAAAAGTTTTTGTATTTTGCGAGACGGGGAATGGCTATTCAGGTTTAGCACTAGTAGCGTACCTGATGGTAATGCTTAACTTGAAGCTGCACCATGCCTTAGCTGCGGTTCATATGCAGCGACTATCTGTTGAAGCAGATGAATCATCGAGACAGATGCTCGCTTCACTCGAATCAATCGTTATCGCTAAACGGAACGTCGAAGAAGCCAAACGAGCAGCCATGAAAGGCACAAGCTTGATGGTTCCTACCCAAACTATATGCAAAAAGCGGAGTTTTACACAGCGAGATGAAGACGAGGCTATGGAAGACATTATGGATATGGCTGCAGATGAAGGTGCAGCCTCTGAAAGAAAGCCCGTGGCTCCATTCCAGGATCGCTGAGGTTCCTTCAACTAGAATAGAATATTTGTATTTCTAGTGATGGTTTCGTTTGGGATGGTATTAGTCGTCATAGAATTCGTGAGGATGACGTTGATAAAACCCCATTTCCCCTTTGACACTGTGCCCCCTACATCCTTCTCCTTTTATTTCTTTGTACACTACAAGGTCAATGGTCCTCCACGTCTTTCATACCCCAAGGGTACTGGTTTTCAATCACCTGAAGCGACTTGCGAATAACAAAACAATCGGCTTTTTTTTATATGACTTTACTATACAAAGCCCACTTGATAGATACAATTCGCTGTCTCCTGTCCAAACTTAGCCAATCCATTGTTCCGAACACTTATCTTCTCTTGTCCTGTTTTCTTCAGGTTTTTAGGCTGATTGAAAAACTGATTGACTCCGCTGCGGCCATGGTTTTGGTGGCTATTCACTATCCCTGAGGGGAGGGGCCATTGACCTCCATTCACTGTTCATTGCTTATAACAGCCCATGTACCTTTCCTGGGTAACCTACGGCCAACTCCCCACAAGAGTGGAAAATGACCACCATGCGACTCCGTGATAGCATTCGACGTCCTGAGCGCTATGAATCAGAGCACTTCTACACATCACTAGGTCAAAAGCCACTTCGCCAGCACCGCAATATAACCCACCCTCCCTACATCGATTTTGACCCCAACCTGCCTCCCGCTGCCTTCCCAACTCTGAACTTTCCTCGTCCAGCGGTGCCAGAGGCTGAGAAGGGTGGACAGAGAAAACGAGAAGGGGACGCTAACGATGGAAATACTCCGCAGCACAGTCACGGGCAACCTGGGCATCATGTCGAGACCAAGAATAGCAAGGAGACAGGAGTCGATCTCGAGGATATCCCTATCGATCAGGTTAAGAACTACATTGCAAGCAACGGAGACCTGAACCTGGTATATGTCAAGAATATGGCGACGATAACCGATGCAGATCCATCATCTGCGAGTAATTACTTGCACCGTGAGACTGATGGCATCAAAATCCATAATGAGGTGGGCTAAACTACACACCCAATCCTTCTACCATTTCATGGCTGGAATTGTTGAGGTTGGCCCTTCCACTAACAAAGTAATAGGATGCATCTATGATTCCTAGTCCAAAATGGAGCGATTTGTGTCCTGGGATGAAGGTAGAAATATTCGACAATCTTCTTCAGCGTCACAGTTGGATAATTGCGTGTCATAAGTTAGGCCTGTCCAGAGAAGAACAGGAGGAAGTCGAGGAGGATATTGCCGCTCGTGACAAGCAGATGGAACGGGAAGAACTCCAGATGAAGAATATGCGGAGGAGGCAACTAAAGGCGCTCTTGAAGATTGACAACAGTGCCAGGTATCTCCAGGATTCGCACCAGTTTGTTTTCCGCAAAATTTCCCGAGAGGCCACTGGCCATCTACAAAAGAGAACTAGACCAGACTATCTCATGTGCCATTCCAAAGAGGTCATGAACGCTCGCAGATATTTGTACCAACATGGGCTAGACCCTAGATATGCTGGTGACTGGGATAACAGTATCAGCCCTGCTCATCCCTCTGGAACCGGCCAAGGTCAAGATATGAGCGATATAGGGAAGCAGGTGGACTGTGCACAATACGTGGAACTAGCCACAGATGCGACTGACGATGACAGGATGGATTTTGCTTTCGATCCACCTTTGATCCCAGATAAGCAATCATTCATTAACACAATTGGGACGGCAGCTCTTGCCAGCCCGGAGGATATGACGCTATGTAGAGGCAACTTAAATACAGCCCCCAGGTGGTTGAATCTTCTTTACCGGCATTCTATATGCAACTACCAGCCAGCCTTTCGGGAGAATAAACTTGTGTGCCTCAAAATCGGTAGGGAACGTGCCGCCCAGATTCACGATACCCAGCCGATAGCTTGTATCCAGCCAGCGAAATTGGTAAAACGATTCCCTCCCATTGATGCTATTTACTATGACACCCCTTCATGGACTCTTGAAATTACCCAGACTAATGGAGCGGGAACAAGTTCAGCAAGACCTCCAAGGGCTCAACCAACTGTGAGCAGCAAAACACAGCCCCTTCAGAGAATAATGGGTGGGAACTGGTCATATAGCTCCTTCAAGCCTCCTGCAACTACCTCTTCTATGAGATTCCAGCAAAATTTAGAGGAGGCGCGATTGGAGACGCAGGGGCCACGAAGTCCAGGAACACAGCACCTTACAAGTGGTAGGAGCCATGAATTCCATCTTACCTCAAGACAAAGCACTACAACCGCCGCTCAGAGATTTATGTCTCCTTCTAGCTCAGGCGAAATTCACAGTGCATCGTTGACGTGTCAAGGCAAAGACCCTCGGAGAACAATTGCTTCTACTGAGACTTCGCTTCAGAACTCTTTGGAATGGAGACCTGTTCCTGGAACTATTGATTCGCCAACCATGGTTGCCGATTCGTATCAGAGCGGAAATCTTGGGACTCCGCCTAGTGTCGCGCATGCAATGCAAGTCGACGAAGAACAAGAAAGAATGAGATATGAAGATGAACACTGTGCTACTGATGACGAAGTGGTTCTACTACCTGCTGGAAATCCCCATTAAATACAGTGACAATTACGGCCACATCCACATGTTCTATCTAGCCTTGCAAGCAACGGCGGTGTTTCACACAGCAAATTCCACTGATGCTCAATAGGATGAACAACCAAATAAACAGATTCCTGGCCCTACCTACTTATCCTTTGATTCGCGAACGATCTTCAAAGAATTTTCCCGCACAGAATGTATTGCATACTTGGAGTTGACGGTCCCGGCGTTATGATTCAAACCAAGATGAGTTATGTGCTTAATATCTATAAGAATGGCACCACGATGAACTCCATGTCTTGGGCTGAGCTCTCCTGGTCCATTTTGTTACATAAAGTTACAAACAAAAAGAGAGGAAAAAAAACAATGAATCGAAAGAGCCTAGCACAATCCATCATCCTTAGTACATACTAACAGTTAGTACTAAGTTGTACTACTAGGTAGTAATCCCCAAGGCTGTCCGTATGTTCTACATGTTCTAGAAGCGCCCACTAAAATCAATCAAAAGCTGGTCCGTGCGCCGACGCGAAATCTGCGCGTCCAAACCCGGGGGGCAAACGACTAACTAGATTGCCCGGCGCGCGGCCCAGCTGGTGATGGCAAAATGCGCCAGTTAGCTACGCCGAACCCTCATCTCCCTACGCGCAAGGTCCTAGTCGGGGGAAAGTTATCTCTTTGGTTCCTTTTTTCTTCCCATTCTGTAT
The DNA here is from genome assembly GCA_009193595.1 of Aspergillus bertholletiae. Taxonomy (NCBI): domain Eukaryota; kingdom Fungi; phylum Ascomycota; class Eurotiomycetes; order Eurotiales; family Aspergillaceae; genus Aspergillus; species Aspergillus bertholletiae. The sequence goes on from ML736180.1 coordinate 105,607, forward strand.
AAATCAAATACACATATATTCCAGTTTGATACTCCTTTTTCTTAAATTAGATTCGCTGGACGGGGGGTACCTAACAAACCAACCAACCAACAACACCTTTATTTTAACAACCGCGCACTCGTGCGTCTTTCATACAGCGAGACGTGACATACTATTAGGGGACAAAAGAAGAACCGTTTGGAAGATTTTTTTTATTTCATTGGAAGATTACTCCCTCTAAGATCAGAAAAACAGAGGAGTGGGGGGGAAAAAACGCCGATATGTCCCAGTCAGATACGCCCGTGGCCATACAGCAAGATAAGATGGACGAGGAGGATATGGAGCAGATGGATGCTCAGGCGAAGGCGCTGATGCATTTGTTGAGTACGAGTGAAGTACGTATTTCGTTCTTTCTTTCTTTCCTTTTTTGTCCCGCTATGTTTGAATTTGGTGTATGTGCCAGGATTTGTGTGCTGATATGTTGGTTGTGTTTTTGTGTGTGTCTGGATAGGTTTTTGTGGCGATCATGGCGGATAAGATGAAGAAGCAACAAGAAGAAGCGAAGCTCGAGGCGGCGAAACAGCAGGAGCAGCAGCAGAAGAAGAAGAATCAGAATCAGAATAAGAGCGCAGAGGCGATGGCGTCAAAGGAAGAGGAGGAGAAAGATACTGCTGTGGCCGATCCCGTTGGGAAACGGGCGACACGCACGAGCACGAGGCAAAGTGCGGCGGCGGAGTCTGTTGTTGAGGACGTGAAGACGGAGGAGCAGGGTGCTGCGAAGTCGAAACGAGGTCGGGGTCGGAAAGCTGCTGCTCCTGCGGCTGCGAAGTCCAATACCATCTCCAGTTACTTTAAGAAGGTCGATGTGCCGGTCCCAGAGGATAATCCCACCGTTCAGGAGGCGTTGGAGCACGCGGCGGATGAGTACGAGGCCAACCCGTCTGTTTTGGGCGGACAGGATCTGGTCGCTACTCAGCAGCCGGCGTTGATCACTGGGGGCCAGATGAAAAGGTATCAGTTGGAGGGACTGGAGTGGTTGAAGTCGCTCTGGATGAATGGGTTGTGTGGCATTTTGGCAGATGAGATGGGTCTGGGCAAGACCGTGCAGGCGATTTCCTTGCTTGCCTTCTTCAAGGAGAAGAAGATTTCCGGGCCGTTTTTGATCGCGGCGCCACTTAGTACTGTGAGTAATTGGGTGGATGAGTTCGCTCGGTGGACGCCGAGCATCAAGACGGTGTTATACCATGGAAGCAAGGACGAGCGGGCGGAGATTCGACGGACCATGATGAATATGAAGAATCAACGGGACATGGACTTCCCCGTGGTGTGTACTTCCTATGAGATATGTATGAACGATCGGAAGTTCCTGGGGCAATACCAATGGCGATATATCATTGTGGTATGTGTTGCGATGCTTTTATCCCTCAAGTTGACAAGCGCCCACAGCTAACAAATATACAGGACGAAGGACACCGCCTGAAGAATATGAACTGTCGATTAATCAAAGAACTTCTCACCTATAACTCCGCTAACAGACTCCTTATCACCGGCACGCCGTTGCAGAATAACATAACGGAGCTCTGGTCGCTGTTGCATTTCCTGCTGCCCGAGATCTTCAACGATCTTGATAGCTTCCAAAGCTGGTTCGACTTCTCGTCCATGTTGGACAGTAGCGACAAGACGAATGTTATCGAGCGCCGGAAGCGCACTCTAGTCTCCACGATGCACTCCATCCTGAAGCCGTTCCTATTAAGGCGTATCAAGACCGACGTCGAGATGTCACTTCCCAAGAAGAGAGAATATATTCTCTACGCCCCTCTAACCGCCGAACAGAAGGACCTCTACCGTGAGATCCTCAACGGTACCGGCCGTCAATACCTCGAAACCCGGGCAAGGGAAAGACTGATGGCCAAGAACGAGCGCCTAACACGCTCCGGAAGTGTAAAACGCAGGGCCGATAGCAGCGGCGACACAACACCAAATAAGAGCCTCAAGTCCAGTCGTTCTTCTACTCCAGCCAGCACGGCCAGTTCCACACGCCGGCGCAAGGGGCCCCAAAGCTACCGGGAAATCAGCGACCGTGAATTTAACTCCAAGCTGCGGAAGCTCGAGCAGGGAATAGAAGACGATCTGGAAATTGAAGGCCCAAGTGAAACCGAACAGGAGGAGATTGAAAGAGCAAAGACGTTCAAGCTTGCCAGTATGTCACACTATTCCAACCATAACAAGTACACAATATGTATGATCTTTGACGCTAATATATATGTTTTTCCTCAAAAACCACAGAGCAAGAAGTAGCCCAAAAGAAAATGCAGAACCCAGTCATGCAAGCGCGACTGGCCTGTAATTCTCCACATAACTTCTACTGGCCGTGGACTGACGGGCCAGTCGACAGATCACTCATCACTGCATCGGGAAAGATGCTGCTACTGGACCGACTTGTCACACGTCTTCTAGCCAATGGACACAAGATCCTCATCTTCTCACAATTTAAATCACAGCTGGACATTCTCCAGGATTGGGCCACTCAACTGCACTCCTGGAATTGCTGTCGGATCGACGGCGCAATCAGCCAGACAGACCGGCGAGACCAAATCAAAGCCTTCAACACAGACCCGGACTACAAGATCTTCCTCCTGAGTACACGGGCGGGAGGTCAGGGCATCAATCTCATGGCTGCAGATACTGTCATCCTGTTCGATTCCGACTGGAACCCTCAGCAGGACCTCCAAGCCCAAGACCGTGCCCATCGCATCGGTCAGACGCGACCGGTGATTGTCTACCGTCTCGCGACAAAGGGCACCGTCGAGCAGACATTACTCGAGAAGGCCGACTCGAAGCGTCGTCTGGAGCGACTCGTCATTCAAAAGGGCAAGTTTAAGAGTCTTCTCGATCCCACCTCCCAGGATGACATCGAGGACTTGAGAAGGGCTCTCGGAGAAGATGAGTTTGAACGCTTCGAGGCCGGCACGGACCCCAGTCGTCTGCTGTCCGATAAGGATCTTGAAATCTTGACGGACCGGAGCGAGGAGGCCTATGCTCGTGCCGAGAAGGGCCTAGACCACAGTGGACGGGCTTTCTTGGCTGTCGAGACGAAAAGAGACGGCCTTATGGCGCAGATTACTGGGAAGGCTTAATGTATAGGTAATTAATCAATCATAGTTGTTAAATAATAGAGAAAGAAAGAGAGAGAAACCACCCCCCTTTTTTTCACTCCTAAAACAGAGATTGGATACTTGATAGAATGATACGAGTAGTAGTAGCCTTTGTATACCTAGAGCTACATCAGCAAATTGCACTTCAATCTATATCTTCAATCTAGGCAACTTCAAGTTATATCAACCTTGTAACCCGGCCAGTCCACCCGGTCCCAATATTACTACTATATACAACATGTGATATGATAAACCTCAAACGGGGGAGGGGAAAACCACAGATACCGAATCACAGATAGATATAACAGAACGGCCCACCAGTACCACCAGTCGTATCCAACAGCTCCCTAATGGTTTTCGGAGGAGCCAAAGCACTGCTCATATCCACAATATCATCCAACGTAGCATTCGGTGGCGAGTCCACAATACCCGCAAGCACAGTCGGTCCATTAACAACGTAAGTGCGCTTCGTAGGGTCCAGATTCTGCCAGGTCCAGAACGCCCGGTCAATCGCCGCATGGTGAAGGAAGAAAGCCGGGTCACCGGGGGAAGCGAAAAAGTCCTACAGCAACGGAGACGTCAGTAATTGGAAATGTCATCAAAAGAGTAAGAAAGAAAAAGGGGGGGGGAATAAGAGCGAGAAACGGGCTAGAGTAAGAAAGATGATTAAAAACGTACACCACCGGGGTCGCCACCAATGGTATAGTGGCCCCCGCTGTGCAGACCGAGGAACCCGCGCGGGAAGTCACCCTGCATGGTGGTCTCGTAGTCCCAGATATCTTTTTCATTGACGATCAGGTCCACAACCTTCTCGGTTGTGGTCCATGAAGCAGCTTGCTTGGAGATGTCTCTGCGGAGACAGCGGGGGTTGTAGTTTAGGCCAGTGCCATTCTGGGCGACGAGGCCTGGGATCTTGAGACTTGGGAGGAGGGGTCCAAGATTGACTTTGAAGCTTTTTAGGGGAAGAGTGTCATGCGTTAGCTGTAAATCCGTAGAGCTGACTTTTGCGGATTGAAGCAACTTACTCCTTGAACGGGCCGGATGTGACGCAGCCGCCTCCGTTTGAAGGCTCCAGGAAGATTCCAGGAGCGGCTTCGGTAGCATTGTGGGGGACGAAGGAGCCGTCTCCTGACATGCTGTACTCCGAGCCGTCGAAGATGGGCGAGTTGGCCGGGTCGTCGGCGTACTTGTTCCAGGCCCAGTAGGGCTGAGTGCCGGTGTAGCCGCACTCATTTCGTAAAGCTTGCTCGTAGGCCCAGGTGAAGTAGCGGTGCCAGGTCAAGAAGTTGCCCTAATGGGGTTCAGTGGGGTGTCTCTTTGAGGTTCTTATCCGAAGGCGTACCGTTCCGTGAATGAACATGGTCTGGTTAATATGCACAGCTACGAAATCATCGTAACGGGTGCGAGCCCCAGGAGCGAAGGAGGGGTCGGACTTCGAAGGCTTCGATGAGAGACAGAGAACGGCATCAATGTACTCTCGGCGTTCCTTTTTGGACAGCGCTCCCCTGTGTAGGTACGGCTCAGTTATTATATATTGCTTTTGCGCATTGGGAACCTATTCAAGGTGCCATACCATTCTCTGCGAGCCGACGCAGTGTAGGGGGTGCAGGTGTTACTGGCATCTGGGTTTGTATAGTGATACAATATTTGGTTCCCCAGGGCCTTTCCAGCAAGTAAATCCCACTTATCTAAGGGGGTGGGAGATGCTGCTGCGGGTGACAGGGCAGCAAGGGCTGCGACGACTAGAATCCAACTGCGCATGTTTATGTTTACCTCTTTTTGAGGATACACACCACAAAGAGAAGAGAGGCTGTGAAGAAGAAATTCGAGGCCGGAAGAAGCCGGTCAAGAGCTTTTGTATTACATCCTAGCTAGCCCGGGATGAACTTCGGACGGCATAGATAGCTTGACTCTAGACTGCCGGCTAGGAAAGCCGGATATGCGACCGCCAAATGAGGCCCCAGAAGGTCATACGACTAGCACGAGGGAGGTATAGCACTTGGAGGTGTACTATTTGTCGCTTGGAGATCTGGCGTGGAGCGCAGAAGCACTGGCAGAAACATCGCTTTAGTGTGGGACGCGAGGGTCGGGGAATGCGGAAATTAATAGAAAGAGAACCAATTAATATTAGCCTGGGGCCAGACTGATAGTAGTCCTGTCTACTAGCTGGTAGTTAGTAGTTAGTATCTAGTACACCACAACTGATTTATCCCGAGAAGCATGTCAGCACTTTAGCCGTATGTCGTGGCAACGGTCAAGAAGCACTCCGGCATTTCGAGCCGACTCCACTGCATCGGTGACATGCTATTTATTATCTCGACAGGGTAGATCCGAAAAGAAAAAGAAAAGAAGGAGAAGAAAAGATACAACAGCACAGAAGGATTTGGGGGCAGATTCGAGAGACGGCGAGGGGACCACAGCGGCAGAGACAGTTGGCTAGTACGAGCAGGGATCTAGGAATGGATCATAGTAAGCCAGTAGCATTTAACCGCAGTGAGTCTGGGCATAGATTTAATGTCTCACATCTCGATTGATGCCAAGGGACTCTCTCGGTTTCAAAATATTGACTAGTTGGTTAGTTCCATTGAGTTAGTGCCAGTTCATAGTTCGAGTGTTCATTAGAATTAACCATGTAGATCGGTATCGCACGTGAGGCTTTCTTTTACGGTCAATCTTTCCATGAATTTGGGAGCTATTAAATCCTCGGAAAAATTTTTTAAAAAAAATAGAAATGTATACCACTACCCTGAGGCTTACACACGCCCTACACTAACCGTCGAGCAATTAATCTTCGGCCTGGTCTTCGTATAGCCTGCATTAGCGGGGGTTAAGCGTCAAGACATCAGAACTTGGCCAAGGCCCGCGGACTAATGGACTGAGGGCTCCGTTGCTACTTTATATTAAGATATATTAAGACTCACATTATTACCCGCCCAATGCTACGTCGGCTAATGGCTAGTCAATGGGTCACTTCATAATTTGTGCTTTTATGTACTCCATCCTGACTACTGACAGCTCATTAACGTCTCCGTGCACCACCGGCCGGAATCTTTACCGACAATCCCGGAAGGAGACTAACAATTGGAGTAGGAAAGTAAAAAAAAAAAAGAAAAAAGAAAAAGAAGAAAAAAGGCACAACGTATGAATTTAACAATTGAGTTCAAAGGACCTGTATACTAATCTTTTAACATCACGCCGTAACTTCTTCAAACGGTGGGAGTCTCTCAACCTATAGCGGAAGAGTTAATTAGGGCTTGCTTGATATATGTTTCGCAGGGATGGCACTCACACAGTTACATTGCTCTTCGATTTGCTTCTACTCGTGGGTAATATAGAACCCATGCTCATTATCCCTGCTAGTTTCGGTTTCATATTTACGAATAGACAGCGGCGCAGGCACCGTGCATCTGTTCGGCTGGATCCTTCTACCTTAGTAGATATGCCCGTTTGCGGCAGTGGACGAGACAGACATCGTGGCTTTCACAGAGTGCTTACCTGGCCGACGAAATACCGATTCTGAGGACTAATTCATCCAATTTCATTCATTTGAGTAAAAAAAAATACACCTGTTCATTTGCTAGTAGACGCTAGTTCGTCCTGCAGAGAAGTAGCCCTATACAAGCGGACTGGGGAATGCAGAGACTCATTTTTTTTTCTTTTTCTTACGGGTAACTCAGGATACAGCGGTCATGGGGATTTCCCCTTGCCTCCATCAAGATCATGATCTATATCATGCATTCTAGCGGAGATCTACTACCGAGACAAGCAGCAGTAGCATCGGCAGGCACCTCCAGCGATAGTCGAGCTCCACACATCCTCGCTATCATCGGTTCCCTGACCGGCCTATCAGGCATATTGGTCGCCTTGCGCTGCTACGTGCGACTCTGCATCCTCCGGAAATTTCTCCCAGACGATGGGGTAATCGTTGCATCCTTGGTAAGTGATATATAGCCCATCAGATGCTATCCGCAGCTTCGACACAACAGCTTCTCTGACTGAGAAGGGAGCAACAGTTATGCGCCTTCGGTGTCCTAGCTTGCTTCATTGGCGAGTCGCACCATGGAGTTGGCCATTTTTCCGCCAACATCGAGCCGCCAGATTTCCAGATCCTCAGCGAGTACATGTTCTACCACGCCATCGTCATAGTGCTTGGTATAAGCCTGGTCAAGGTTTCGTTGGCTCTCTTTTTGCTTCGGTTCGCTTCGCCTAATAAAAACCTGAAACGGTTCATTATCGGGGCGCTTGGTGAGTTTGAATTCGGTAAACATATCTACTCGATATTGTGCTGACAATGAACTTCAGTGTTTCTTATCGTCTTTACCATCGCCTGTATCTTGACGTTGATCTTACAATGCCTCCCAGTCCAAGCTGCGTGGGATTTCTCGTTAAGGCCGAATGCCACATGCTACTCGATGAAGACGTATCTGTCAATTGGAGAATTCAATAGTGGTATGTCCCATCATCATCATCACACCTATATCGTGGACAAGAAGGGGGCTCATACCATTTGACGATTAGCAATCAACATTGCGACGGACTTTGTATTCGCGACCCTCCCCGCGTTCATGTTCTACAAGGTCCAGGTAAATAAACGCACCAAGCTCTCGCTGATGGGCATCCTCAGCCTTGGTTATTTGTACGTGATCTTTTCTTCTTCTTCAGGAACTGTAGCCATATATTTGCGGCGCCTTCCAGCTAACCAAAGAAAAAATGCCACAGTGCCTGTGCAGCCGGAATCGTGAAGACCGTGCTTCAAAGTCAAATCTTCGACGAGCCAGATCCGTATCGGTATGCTTCTATCGTATCTTTGGAACGCAGTAGCAGGAGTAGTAGTTGGAAAATAGCTAATTCTCTAAACTCTGAATTTTCAAACATTTAGCGAATGCCAGTACCTCATTTGGAATTGGTATGTCCCATCCAATCCGCACATCTCCCCCTCCGATACCATACCTGGCACCAACGGCCTCTCATCATCCGCCCAAGAGCTAACCCTATCTTCAGTATCGAACTAAACGTCGGTATAATTGCTGCCTCCTTCCCAACCATCAAACCCCTTGTGAAATCTGTCATCGGGACGACGCTGAGTTACACAACCGGTGCACGCAGCGGTAAGCGCAACGGACAAGGATACCACGAGAGATCGAGTTATATTATGCATTCGCTCCAGCAAAACCGGGCCGCGAACGAAGATCAAAAATATAGTGTTCAGATCGGAACCCTTGATGGGTCTGATGGGGGGAGTGAAGAGCACCTAACTCAGCGACCCCGTCGGGGGTCGCTTTCGAGGATAATACAGACTACGGAAGTGATTATCCATAGCGAGGAAAGTGCTGATCTTGGGGCTATGAGGATTTGGCCGCCAAGGACTGTTGATGACCGTGTCTAACTGTTGTTTATTTCTCTGTTCTGATTGCTTTTGTTTGGGGGGAGAAATAGGCTGTTTATTAGCATCCAGATGAGGTTATATACTGTACAGTTAATGGGCTTGCCTGGTATGTAAAACGTGACAGGAGTTGGTGAATCCTCGAATTAATAATCAAAACATCAAAAAGCAAAGAACACATCCCATTAAGCGCCTGAGCTCCTCGCCAAAGGAATGGCTGTACATCAAAGAAAAGGATTATGGAAGACCTCTCACAGGGAAATTAAGCGACACCAGGGAGTTAGAAGTACTCAAAAGTATATTTCAGAGCCGAGTAGGATGGAACAAAATTACTACCGCGACACCTTCTCCTCTTCGATCTGTCCTCGTAAGTCGCTAAGGACCTCGTTCCGGTTGGCAAGGTGGCTCTTTAGTCCCTCTACCTGCTCACCGACGGCATTCACGTCCTCCCTGAGCCGTTCTATGTTTTGACCCTCCTTGGACCTTCCAGTGCCTTCCCTCAGTTCTCGGAGCTCACGCTCCTTGTACTCCAAAAGCTGAAGTGACTCCTTTTTGATCAAACCCCAGTTGGTCCTGCCATCGTTCCTGGGCTGATCCTTGCGACTTTCAGAGGTTTGTTGTGCGGCATTCAACTTAGTCTCCAACTCCGCGAGCTCGCGCCTTAGACGAACCTTCTCCCATTCTTCATCCTGAATAGTGTCGCTGAAGTCTGTTCCCTTGGGAGTATAGGACGATTTTCCTCCGGCACCCAACCGACTCAAGTACGTATCTCCGAATTTAGTCTTCCGGCCAGTTGGTGTCTCCGTGTCTCCGTCCGCGCCCCATCTCTGTGCCGGACGAGCATTATCAACCTGATAATCGATCTTATTGTTTTCAAACGAGGCGCGGAGGGAAGCAGGAACGGTGCGGGGAATGCGGAAACCCTCATGTCGATAGTTCAATACATGCAGGAATGCAAGTGTGGCGTCCTTATTAATTGTGTGGGATGCGGAGGGATTGACCAAATTCCACGCAGAGCGAACATCGGTATCAGGGACATCGAGCGAATCGTAGAGTGGTTGTAATGATTCAACTGTACGGAACATCTATGTGTTAGTTTGGAATGCGAGCGATTAAGGGATGCGGCCCCGCTTCAACGGGGAGCGCTGACGTACATGCGATTTCACCACGTTGGTTTCTGTTGGCGTTGTATATCTCTTCGTATTTGGATTTGTCGGCAGGGTTCATGTACCACTCGAACCCATCCTTCAGGCCAGGAGTGTCGTCTTCATCTTCTATCCGTTCGAACTGTTCCGGTCGAGTGCTCAATGCCCGGGTGGCATGGACTAAATGAGATTTGGATTCAGGGACGAGCCAATCGGGTAAAACGTCTGGCACAGTTTGTAATTCCTAATTGAAATTGAACTTAAGCAGGAGCACTCAAAAAAAGAAGAGAAGAGAAAGACAATGTGCGCCCTTTCATGAATTGTGACAAATTTGCTGAAGAATCCCAAGGAGGAAAGTATCGGGCAGACAGCGGCGCACGGGAAGGCACCATAGCAATAGGGGAGATAACATACACCATTGACCAGGTCGAACACTAATCGCATAGCGACACAAAACTCCTCAAAATCCAACTCCCCATCACCATCAACGTCGGCTAAATCCCAGACCTTTTCCAGTTGCTCATCGCGAAGCCGACTGTTCCTGAGCACTGAGGCAGCCTGGGAGTTATTCAGACGGGGCTGACCATTTGCTAATGAAGAGAAGATCTCCCAATATCGTTCTATTTCCCATTGCTCAATTTTTTTATTTGACATGGTGCGGGCGACTCCGTAAGCCGGTAGGGACAATGTCTTTATCAAGGATCGAGGAATGAGAAGCGACTATAGAGGATGTTTGGATGGAGATGCTCATGATGATGGAGAGTAGTTAACCGTTTCGGGCATCCCGCGGCGGGCTCCCATCGGATCATGTTAAATCCGGTAGGCGATATGCAGGGGCACAGGAACCGTTCGATTGCTCCATACTCTATCCATATCTTCTACGACTGTAATGCCATGGGATCCACTATGTTCATGGAAAGTCAACTATATTTGTTCCGCAAACCATTTAAGAAAGTCGTAGTATGTATCATACAATTACCGCGAAACATCTCCCAAGTCTATGTATCATACCAAGTATAACTACCATCACCGGTCATAGCTTGACTGTCCAAATTTAAATACACGGACAGATGCACAAATAGTTTCTCTACATCTGAGTCGGTTAGGACTCTTTCTCTTTTGGAATGTTTTTCTTTTCACCCTCGCCTGAAGATGAGTTATCCGTTCTCAACTTCTCTTCGACCTGGACAATAGCTCGTTCGGCTTCCAAAGCAAGCTCCGGTGCTTCGAGCATTGAAGCCAGTTTTTTGGCATCGTCCATCCGAAGTAGCAGTTTGTCGTCACTTTTCTCCACGTCCTCTACCATACTTGAGATTGACTGTTCAGCGCTCGACATTTCTAGCGCCCGTGAAACCCGCCTCGCGTATAGCCGTTCAAGAGCTGGGTGTGATATCGGATTCAGAAGGTCTTTCTCGACCAAGAATTCTAAGTGCTTAGATCCATTCAATGCTGGGACAGGTTAGTAACGCCGGTACAATTAGCAAGGTGAAGAAAGCGCACCTCGCCAATGGGACCATCCTCGATATACGAGATAGAAGAAGGGAATGTTAGGTATTCTGTTAGTCCATCATTAGCTTATCTTATGATATAACAAAAAGAAACCCCCTTATGTAAGTTTCCTAGGGAAGAGCTTGTCTTTCATACAATGGAATGAGCCCAATCGGGGCAGTGAAAGGACTCGCGATGAAGCTCCACCACATCCTCTTACGATGCAAGTCCTGCCTATCAGTAGCAATCTTGTGCAAAATAGACTTGATCTTTTCAGTCTTGATCGCATTTCCCGGGAAAAGCACGTCTATCTTTTTCGACCCATACGATTCATCAAGTCGTCGCTGAGCATTGAGTGACGGAATACTCTTGAGCCCCCATTCTTCATAAGGAATCCGCTGTTGGACCTTATTTCCCCACACAACCAAATGTTTTTTCCAACCCTTCTCAGCTTCCTCCCACTTGGCCCACGTTTCGGCGGCTTTATTGGTAATTCGATCGAGTATCGAGAGCTCCTTTGCATGATCCCTCCGGAGCGGTCGAGCATATATCAAGGCCCGTCTCGTCGAGATCGGAATGACAAAGAGTCGCATGGCCGGGTTTTGTCTTTGGTTTTTCTCCTTTTTTTATCGCCGGTTCAGGGAAATCAATTGGGGAACACAGAGAATTGTTGAAAACAGCCAGGGAGTACTCCGTACACGGCTAGTGATCAACTAGGGGAAACAACCGATTCAAGGGAGCTTGTAAAAATAGCATTCCTTCTCCTAAAGTCGACTAAGATTAGTTTTTTCTTTTCTTTTTCTTTTTCTTCGTCTTCTTTAGGGGTTTCCAATGGCGCTCTCATTTGCCCCTTGACGAAGGGCGAATAAAAACCAGCTGGTCAGGTCGGAAGTGGATGGCTGATTGTTTGGTCGCAGGCGGTATTGAGAGAGACGTCATTCCGCACCCAACAAAAAGATTAGCGCCGTAAGAATCATGATCAACGGAGCATTTCCCAAGAGGGATAAATTACTTCTCTGGGTTTAGTAGCATCGGGCAACTATTATCATTTCTCTTCTTCCGTGAGTTCTTCCCCAGCCTCTCTTAAGCTGTAATTGTCGTGGTCTTACCAATTTTGAGCTACTATTCTTTTCTAATGACCTTCGTTCTCAAAGGGTCATAAGGTTGCTCGGTTTCCAGAGAAACGTTGTGTTCTCGGGGCTGAGGGGGCTGTGAGGCGATGCAGGCGAAATCCATTATCTTTCCATAACTTCCGACAACCGCCGCAACCTCCTGGAACGACCCATTGGGCTAGAAGGCGATGGCACAGGATGCGCGCATTTTGCGCGCAATTCCTCCAGCCCTATCTCCGATCTTAGATTCTCAATTAAGCGAGAAAACAACCAATACAGAATGGATGTCTGGAGCCATTAATAATGAGCAGAGTAATCATGACCAGTTTCCCGAACTTCCTCGCAATAGCGCGCTAGAATTGTCACCCAGTGCCTTGCGGACCCTAGAGGAGTCGTCAACAGAGGATGGTCAGGATACTAGCTTTTTAGAAAAGAGAGCGCGAACTCTTCCGGGTGCGTAATATACTTGAGAAACCCCGCCACTTCTGGCGAGAGCGTTACTGATCAACGTATGCAATAGGTTGGATCCGATCTGTTGATTATAAGGAACCTGAGGGCGAATCTTCTGCCGCTTCGCGATTGCTACCTTCGCATCCTGATGATGCCATTGTTGCCCAGCATAACCACTCACCCTATTCGACCACAAAAGTGGCTTTCTCGGGTCGAAGGATAAGCTTGGAAGAGGAGCGCGCAAAGCCGCCTCGAGAATCACGTTGGACGACTTTCTCGAAATCAACCGCCTACCCTAGGGAAATTGGTGCTGAGGAAAAGCTTGTGACCCCCGAATGGCTGAATGAAAACCATGGCGATTACTCGCAACCATGGCGAGGAAGACTGGAAGACTGGAGTGGGGAGGATACCGAAGATCCGCTGAGAATGAAACGGCGAAGAGAAATTTGGTTCAAACGATTCCATCATACGTTATTGAAGAGTCCTATAGTCCCCTTGGTTTTTCGCCTAACGGTGTGGGTCTTCTCGATTACTGCTCTGGCCCTTGGAGCCTCCATTCAACACATGTCGTATGGCTATGCGCATCCTCAAGGCCCTTCTGCGCTAATGGCAATCATTGTTGATGCCGTGGCCCTGGTTTACCTGGTGTATATCACTTGGGATGAATATACCTCCAAACCGCTAGGTCTTCGTTCCCCATCGGCCAAAGCACGGCTCGTCCTTCTCGACATTTTCTTCATTGTCTTCGACTCTGCAAACCTGAGTTTGGCGTTTGAGTCACTGTCTACAGTTAGCGGCGCATGTACCATCGGTGAGGTTAACCAGCAAATCGCTCCTAAGAACGACGCCATCTGCGATCGACAAATTGCGCTCGCCAGCGTCCTATTAATTGCTCTTTTGGCTTGGCTTACAACATTCGCTATTAGTGTTTTAAGGTATATCCATCTGTCCTTCCTTTCATTCTCCACTATGTGCAGGACTAATTGCTCTAAACAGACTCGTAGATCGTGCTGCACAGTGATACTCTTTTTTTTTTGTTGTATCATCTTATCTTTGCGCTATCTATTATTGCCTGGACAATAGTTTTTTGCTTTGCTCTTTCATTCTATGAGGCCCAGCTCACGGCCTTTTTTTTTTTTTCATTTTCCCCCTTCCCGTTTCCTTTTCGACAGTGGGTCTACTGTCTCCGTTTCCTTTAGCCAGCACTACTCCACTTGACTGGTCTCGCCTTATCCCTTCCTTTCTTTCCTTTTTTTTTCTTTGTCCCCCTTCTTTTATTTCTTTTCGCTCTTTCCTTCTTTTTTTTTGGCTTCCAGGGTTGGTAAAAGTTTTGGGTCCTGGATAACAATGGCCATGTACATGTGATGATTATGTATGCATATATTAGTGGAATGAGGGTATATAAGCTGAAATAAGATATGGAGAAAGCGAATATCGCCGAACAGGTTAGGTTAAACTTGGAGAACGGGACCATCCGCTCCGTATAAGGGATCGCTATGGAACCAATCGAGGTTTTCAATGGCCTTAACCTTTTTCTCCTCACCCGGTTGACCATAGCACATATCCCAGTGTTTATTTCGTGGATATGCGCCCACCATGCTGAAACACTCGGTACCGAGATCATCTAATAGACGGTGGCCTACCCCAGCGGGAACAATGATGAGATCGCCTTTCTCGACCGTTGGCTCAAAACGACTAGGGTTTGCTTCCCCACCAAAGCAGAGACGAGCGCGTCCGGAGACCACTCCCAAAACCTCATGTGTTGTGCTGTGGAAGTGCGTTTGCTGATACATCGTATACACCCATTGTGGCTCGACCACGCCGATTTCCTCCAAACGCGCCTGAAGCTGGCGGGCAGACGCGTCAAAAGCGTGATGATATATCATAAGCGGCTTAGCCTGTAGGGAGGTGTTGGGGATTTCTTCCCATTCCGGAATTTGGCGAGTGGTCACCTCGAGGTCGGACGGGGATCTGAACGACATGGTTCTTTTCCGGTTAGATAAAATAGTGGGTTATAGGTTATATTTCACTTCCGTCCATGAGAGGCTAAGAAGCCGCCCTCCGTAGTATGAAACAGGTTACTTTTCTGAGCCAGTCGATGCAGTTGATTTCGAAGCGGGGGGGGGGGGTGAGGCCCATCTTTTTAAGGTTATTTCAAGATCAAGTAAGGGTTTCAGGGCTTCCCAAAATGGGCCCGTCGCCATGACGTCATTTAAGGTTGGGGATTCGAAAACTTTTGGGGGTCATCGACAAGTTACTCCTTGAATCCCCCCCTTTCGCTTCTACATTCGCAAGACAAATCTCAAGGGATCGCTACGATTTACTAAGGCGTGCTTGCCGTGGCTACCCATTCAAGGGTGGGGGAACATTCTTTACCATAGATGTAGGGGGCCGGAGGGGAAAGAAAAATCGAAAAGAGAGGCATTCATGATGAACTCAGTGGTTTGACTGCGTCATGCGCTTGAATAAAGGTGCCTGCGGGCGAAATTGGTCGAGTTACGGGTAACAACGAAGAGCTCCAGAATGAAAACCCGAAGAATGACCCACATCGACAAAATCCCCCCTTCTTCATGATTGTGGGAACCTCCCCAGGTCCATTAGGTAGCAGTACGGAAAGAATTGAAGGTCTTGGTTGCCTAACTATGTATGCTTCTTAAACCCCAGAAAAAAAAATCTCGATTGAATCAGATCGGTTTACACTGGGACCGATCAGCTGTGGTGACCGCCTACCGTAAAAGTCCATAAAGCGGTCCCTCCCCCCACGGATGTCTGATCTCGACTCTCACTACCGCCCAACGCCACGCATACTCCTGTGTCTCTCGGTATTTTTGGTACTCTGAGACGTGTTTGTGGGCTGTTCGTACTGTGATCTAGCTTGGATTTCCGTACCGAAGCCCTATTTTTGTGTCCCCAGTCGATTTCTTCGGTTATTCTTGCGATCTTATAGCGCGCGGCTATCCTCCTGCCTTTGACCGGAGTGTTTGGATTGAACGCCGCCAGTGCTGCCATCGTCCCTTCCTAGAGGCGAGTTCATTTGCGAGAATCACAAAGTAGGCAGGTCCTAAACCCTTGGAGGGTTACGACAGACTCTCAACCTCCTCGATCCATCATCTCCTCAGCTATTCATCCTCAGCTCATCACGCGTATCATCGGTCTGGGTGTTCGTCCTAGCTTCTGCGAGAACTGACGCCCTCGTTTTTGCAGCCGTACTCTCCATTCGTCGAAGCCGTCCCCGAAAAGCACCATGCCACCCTCCATAATCCCTCAGACACCTCACAAGGATGACCTGGATGAAACGTGAGTCGCTCATACTCAAACGACGCAACAGATAACTTCCGGGGCGCCATGTAACGGATGGCAGGCTAACTCAAGCAGATGGTCGTTCTTGGAGAAGGGTGTCGACAGTGTGATGTTGAAACTGGAGGAAGGAGTGGATATGAAGACTGTAAGTCCTTTCGGCCCGCTAAGTCGCTTCTGGTGAATAGAGCGGGCTTCTAGCTGGCTGTATGCTGACGATTCACTTGAACTCTTAGTACATGGCTTTGTACACGTATGCCACCTTTTTTTTCCCCTTTTGGTTATCCTGGACTCAACTGACATGCTGAGCGAAGCGCGGTTCACAACTTTTGCACGTCACAAAAGGCTGTCGGCAATGGCCATGGATTACAAGCACATCGTGGTGGTTCGTCTTCATCAACACTCACCCCCTCACAGACACACCGGGCCCATGGATCTAACACTACTTCAGCACATCTACTAGGAGAGGAGCTATACAAGTTGCTTGGAGAGTACCTTTCACGTCACCTCGATTCTGTACATCAGGAGTCTAAAAGCCACACCGAGGAGGCCCTACTAGCGTTCTACATCCGCGAATGGACCCGTTATACGACAGCTGCCAAGTACATCAACCATCTTTTCGGCTACCTCAACCGACATTGGGTCAAGCGGGAGATCGATGAGGGTAAAAAGAATGTTTACGATGTGTATACTCTACACCTCGTGAAGTGGAAAGACGATTTCTTCATGAAGGTCCATGAGAAGGTTATGGATGCAGTTTTGAACCTAGTCGAGAAACAACGCAATGGCGAAACAATCGAGCAGTCGCAGATCAAAAGTATCGTCGACTCTTTTGTTTCTCTCGGACTGGACGAAAGCGACAGCTCCAAGTCAACACTTGAAGTCTATCGTATGTTCTTCGAGAAGCCATTTATTGCGGCCACCAAGGTCTATTACGAAAACGAATCTCGTCAATTCGTGGCAGAAAACAGCGTTGTGGAGTACATGAAGAAGGCGGAGGCTCGTCTAGAAGAGGAAAAGGCTCGTGTAGGCTTGTATCTGCACCCAGATATCTCGAAGCATCTTACCGACACGTGTTTGGATGTCCTTGTCACCGCCCACTCAGAACTACTACGTGATGAATTCCAGGTTCTGCTGGACAACGAACGTCAAGAGGACCTAGCTCGGATGTACCGGCTCTTGTCTCGCATCAAAGAGGGCCTGGATCCTCTGCGGACCAAGTTCGAGACCCATGTTCGGAAAGCAGGTTTGGCAGCGGTTGAGAAGGTTGCAGCGGAAGGCGAAGTACTCGAACCCAAGATGTATGTGGATGCTTTGTTGCAGGTACATACAAGATACCAGGGCCTTGTTAACGAGGCTTTCAATGGCGAATCGGAGTTTGTGCGCTCTTTGGACAATGCTTGCCGCGAGTTTGTCAACCGCAATAAGATCTGCGCGTCTAGTTCGACAAAATCGCCGGAGCTGCTGGCTAAGTATACCGACTCACTGCTGAAGAAGGGATCCAAGGCAGCCGAGGAGTCTGAGTTAGAGGAGATGCTCGTCCAGATCATGACGGTCTTCAAATACATTGAAGATAAGGATGTCTTCCAGAAATTTTACTCCAAGATGCTTGCTAAGCGGCTGGTGCATGTCAGTTCCGTGTCCGATGATGCGGAGACTAGTATGATCAGCAAGCTCAAGGAGGCCTGTGGTTTCGAGTACACCAACAAGTTACAGCGCATGTTCCAAGATATCCAGATCTCGAAGGATCTCAACGCTAGCTACAAAGACTGGCAAGACAAGGTTCTTGATGACGACGATCGGAGGAAGCTGGTGGACGCACATTTTCAGATTCTGGGAACTGGATTCTGGCCTCTCCAAGCTCCGTCGACGGACTTCCTTGCGCCGCCAGAAATTGTCAAGACAGCGGAGCGATTCCAAAACTTCTACTTTGACAAGCATAACGGTCGGAAGCTGACATGGCTTTGGCAGCTATGCAAGGGTGAAATCAAAACCAACTACATCAAAAACACCAAGGTACCTTATACTTTCCAAGTGTCAACCTTCCAGATGGGCATCCTTCTCCTTTTCAATGAGACCGACACCTTGACGTACGAGGACATTCAAAAAGCTACCACCCTTGCTCCTGAAATACTTGAGCCGAACTTGGGTATCTTCCTCAAGGCAAAAGTACTTCTCATCAGTCCCGAGGGATCCAAGCCGGAGCCTGGCACCTCATTCACCTTGAACTACAACTTTAGGCACAAAAAGGTCAAGGTCAACCTCAACATTCAGATCAAGTCGGAACAAAAGGTCGAGTCGGACGATACACACAAGACTATAGAGGAGGATCGTAAACTGCTACTTCAGGTATGCTGTCGAACTACCCAACTCGTTAAATCACTGTCTAACATACAAATAGTCCGCCATCGTCCGAATCATGAAGTCTCGCAAGAAGATGAAGCACGTCCAGCTCGTCCAGGAAGTGATCCAACAAGTCAAATCCCGTTTCCCACCCAAGGTACCCGATATCAAGAAAAATATCGAAGCCCTCATGGAGAAGGATTATATAGAACGTTTGGACGGGGATGAGATCGCTTATATTGCATAATTCCTAGAAATTTTCCTTCGTTGCCCTTTTTCTCAATCAGTTCTATGTTAGCGCCGGTATTTCTCGCTGGTTTTTCCTCTGTTTCCTTCTTTTTTAATGGTTCTTTTCTCTCTGCGGCATACGGCTTTCATTCATAGGTCAAGGATAGGATTCTTCTGCTTTCGTAGCACCGATACGACAAATGATAACCCAATATATCAATAAAGATTGGATTTTCCCCTTTTGGTGTTTTTCCATGGAATGCTTCATATATTACGCAAACCCGAAAACGACTAAGTGGATATATTTATTGACAGCAAGAATTAATGTTCATGCCACGTACTCTATACTAGTAATGGGATACATAATATATCTAGATCATCATATCCAACCGCCAATGCATTCACAAGATGCAGGGTTATTTTAGTAGACATTTGATAAGGCAATTGAATCAAAGAACATCGTATATGCATTTTCGAATATTAGAAGGAAAATATGATATATGCGGGAAAGTAGCGGAATGTAGTAGCAATAATACAAGCTCTGTCCTTTCCCGGGTATCAAAGCTTTGAAGCGTAAGTGATGATGTTGAATAAATGACATGCAAGAAGTTTATTTTTGTATGTGTTATGCATGAGAGAAATAAAATTAGGTTGAGTTTATATAGAGTATCAAAATGAAGTAAAATATTCATGCGATCATGTTCCTGTCGTGTGTTGATAGATTATTGGCCTTGTGGGGCTTGTTCTGCGGTAGTCGGTGCTTCATTTTGAGTCTTGTACTCCGTGGATGCTAGCTCTTTTGCTATGGCATCTTCTTTGTCGACGGTAGTCTGGGGTTCAACAGAAGGCTTAGGCTGCTCAGCTCGTATCTCGGCGGTAGTAGTATTCTTTGTCTCATTAGACATGTGGGTTTCGCTTGTACTGCTGGCCTGAGCTTCTGCGGAAGCCTCGGCGTGTTTAGATGGTTGTTCGATTGGGTGCGATGGGTTGTCATGAACCGGGATCTCGTTTGATAGCTGTGAGCGTAGATTTGTAGTGTCATAACCACTACTATCACCATCATCCTTCCGGCTAGGTGAGCTATACTCGCCGCTATCCCGTTTCAGGAAGATGTTGCTCCATCTCTTCCTTCTGCTTCCACTGCGCGACAAATTAATTGAGTCTTCGCTGCGACTTGCCTGCATTGATCGTCTACCTCTTTCTGGCGGGTCGCTCTGCTCTGCGGTACCGGGCAATGTCGGGGTTGATGATGGTGAGGTTACTGATGATGGAGAGGATGGGGTTGACTTTTTGTCCTGCCATTCCTTTCGCTTTTCACTAGCCCACGTACTCCATGAGTTCAAGTATGCCCCTGCCCTTTGACTAGCGGCACTCACAGATGCCTGTGCTTGAGCAATGTCGACAGGAGGAGCCTTGCGGCCACCAAACCAAGAGGAACCACTAGTAGAATGTATAGACGCTGTATCAGACGGTGAAAATGGAGGAGAAGAGCCCTTATCAATCGAAGACCGCTGTGACTGAGGAGGTTTCTCTTCATTTCGTTTCCGTTGCGCTTCCCGCATCGCTTCGATATCGGCCCAGAAGTTATTGAACGCGGCTGTTACTTTCTTTTGGCCAGTGCTGATATGCCTATTGAGTGCCTCACGGCTTTCCCGTACCCGTTCATCTAGATGAAGATCTGCGACTTGTTGTGATAATCGACGTTGAACATCGTCCATGGTCAGACCTCCAGCGCAAGGATGACGAGGCTCAACGATGGAGTACAACAGCGCATCAGAGGTCAGGCGTTTGAAGAGCGTATAGTTAGAAGAGTTTTGCCACTGTGCCAGAAACTCGGCGTTAAATTCCAGTGCGGGATCGCCTTCTATGTTGAACGACTCCAATTGCTCTCTGCTCCTCCGGCCCGGGTCGCCCGCATTGGAGGAATCTAGTTCCTCGTGATATTTCATGCTTGAAAGTAATGCAAGCAGATACTCTTCGAATTGTAACCTGATAAACTCTTCGGAGCCCATATACCCATGGGTCTTGGGTTGTTCTGGGTGCGCCTCATCCCAGGTATCGTTGATAATCTGGGTAAGAAGGTCGATCCAGCGTCTGTCTGCAGCAGATAGTGCCAGTGCATTTCGTAGAGAGGGGGACGTTATGTTAATAGTGTCCTCATCAAGCTGCAAATCCCATTGCGTAAGTAACCGAGTTGTCAAACCGGATGAGATGTTCCCTCACGTTGATTAATATGTCACTATAGCGATCTTTCTGTTGTAGGAGCAACGAATTCGTAGAGCCAACCACATACGATTTCGTACCGTGATCCGCCAGTAGATCTAGCTGCTGCAGAGGCGTGTATGGTCCGAACATGCTCCCCTGAAGAAGTTAGAACTGAGCTCAGTCTTTGATCCCTCATGCACGAACCTTGCCAAATATTTGTAGTGGCAATCCCATATATGCCAGTACTGTAAGAGTCAGTATAAAAGATAATCAAATATAGAGATTTTACAGCCATACAAGAACTTCTGTCACTTGTCTTCAGGGTGGTGGGCTTCTCGACAGTCTTCTCATAGCTTTCGAACGCTGGGTCTGCACTGTCTTGAAGGTAGTTTATAAGGCCAGGTATCAATGAGACGAGGGAGAATTGTATCATGCATAGACGCTCGCATCTTGAGCCAAAGAAAAGCATCTAGGCTCAGTCAGTATCTAGTACGATAGCCTACCAGGAGCTACCGACCTTGGGCTGTAGGAGTAAAGCTTTGAACAGGACCAGAGTTTGATACTTGAACTCATGGATCATTTCCCGTAAAGACAGTCCTGCAGGCTGGTCAGTAAAAAAGATCGGGCAAAGATGGATTATGCTAGGCAATTAGACTCACCAAGGTTTTGGTCTTTGAAACTCGCATTCTTGTCCAAATTGATGACTAGGCTTTCTCGAAATTTCTGAAACATATTAGCACTACTAGAGACCAAAGGAACTATGCAAAGTTGCAAATGGAAGGTGAAGGAGTTGGGATTCACACCTTCAGAATATCGATATCGGAGAAGTCCCTGTTCTCGTCCGTCTGCACGTTAGTTAAACATTCTCACACGCCAGCATAATGAATATCCTGCCAGGTTACGGAGGGATAAATAAGCCACCAGCAAGCAGATAAAGTGGCCCCAACATACCGCTGCGCAAACCAAGCAGATGTTATTATAGACAATTTCTCTCTAAGCTGCCCCAGGCTCTGAGGGCTATCTGTGATGACAACAACAGCCTTCTGTACTGTGGATCTTGTTACATCAGACGGGCGATGTAGGAGCAAGTTCGAATCGATTTGTCTGGAACAAGATATACCGAAAAGGGAAGTTGCAGGTTCCGTGGTGGTCTCCTTTCGGCGGAGTGTAAAATAAGAAAACTCCTCGGTCGACCTGGAGAGCCAGAATTTGTGTCAATAAATGAATAGATTCTTGAGCATATGCTGTAACTTTTATGGAGAGTCGCAGTAATGGGGTAGATAAATAGTGCCATACATATGCGCCCCATCTGATAATGCCATAAATGGCAACAAACTCCAGTCGTTCTCCGCCGCGGGGTCGGCTCCATCATCTCCAAAGCATAGTTCAATTTCGGGGCCCCTGTAGGAACAGAAAACAATACATATTAGCCAGCAGGTCCAGACAATATGGCGCAAAGACAAATGATAATCGGGCTGTGCTATGCAGCAAGTCCCGAACAGAATCCATACAAGCGCAACCGAAGAATGGAATAAACATGACCCTGGCACTGCGAATTCCGCGGTCTCTGCCTCTCTTGCTCCCTTTCTTGTTCATATATCCATGCCGTTTCCTTCTGGTTTCTCGTCCAGTCACTCACCTTGCATGATGGAAGTCTATGACCATGACAATAGGTGCCTGGCGACTTGAAACACTAGCCATGGTGTGGAACGGCAGCGGTGCAACATACAAATGACCACAACAATGAAAGATTCGAAGCCAATTCCTCTCTAAGAGAAGGGGCTACCCTCCCGAAAAAAGAATTCTAGGGAGACACGGGTAGCCTCAATCGAGAGACAATCAAGAATGGATCAAAGGAGAGGAATCTCAGGCTGAAGAATGGTGGAAATTGGGACCAGGGGGCTAATGAATTGGTTTATTGGTCCCGCGGCGGGCGGTGACAAGTTGGCGGTTGGTTAAATTTGCCAACCGGAGTATGGAGTAGCAGCGGTCATTATGGGAAATCCCCCCCACCTTGGGCGTGTTTTAAAGTATGACTAGTCCCCATAATTCAATCTGCGGAAACGACACTCCGTAATCCATCAAGGCATAAGGCTGATATCAATCTTGGGAACGCCGCTTAACACTTCCACTAACCACCAACTCATACATTTATCAATCAAATCGTTCTAATCACCCGGTTTGCATTCGAATTATTCCTCAAGCACCAGCTAGTTCATCATTCATGGTTCACGTGTAACTTATATATACGGGGACAAGCAACCAAAAGAGAAAGGGAAAATCACATGTCTCGAATGATTTTCAACCCCCCCGACTCTAACAACGTCATGAAAAAACCACAGGTCCTGAAGGCATGAGCGCCTCAGGACTCACAAAACAACCACTTGACAGTGAATGAGAAAGCATCCGTAGATGTAAAGATGTCACAGCCTTCATGCCCAGTCTACATACCAACAAGGAGAGCAAAAGGGGGGTTTGGGGGGAAAAAAGATAATAACCTAAAAGAAACACGCTGCACTATTGCCTGCGCCTTGTCCACGAAATTAGGAACCCGATTATACAAAACTCTGCGGGGCATCGCCAGCCCCCTCAACGAGGACTTGGTTTGCCTCGGTACCTTGATCGATATTATGGAAGTCGAGAATTTCCGAGTACCTGAGGGTTTCCAGATTAGCATTGCAGCCATATTGTTGTGTTTAAGACGTGCTTACATCATGATCTTCCAGGTGTCTACTGGTAGGTCAGCATCATTGAATGACCAATCAAATTTCTCTTCCGCCACAGGCTCATCGGTGGGGTCATGGTACGGAGCAAGATACTCGTGCGCCAGCGCCTCACCCGCGCGAATTCTCTTCTTTGGGTCAAATACCAGCATCCGCTCGAGAAGATCAACCGCTGTGCGTTGTTAGCATTTGATGGCGTTTAATCCTCATTCAACGGAACACATACCATCCGGGTCAGCATTCCTGAATTTGGTGGCGAGGGGTTGACGTTCGCGCTTAGGGAGAGACTTGACGAATCGTAAAGTCTGAGGTCAACGTTAGTGCCAATCCATGTAGAGTCGGAATATATAGCGCTAATCGCATAGTTACTCACATTCTCGCTACAGATTGTCTCAATCACATCGTCCGGTGGAGTACCAAGGAGCTCTGTGATAATGGAAAATTGGTTCACATGATCCTTGCCGGGGAACAGAGGCTTTCCTTCCAGCATCTCGGCGAAAATGCAGGCGGCGCTCCAGATATCCACCTCCACGTCGTACTTTTGCCATGTGAGCATAATCTCAGGCGCACGGTAGTATCTCGTCGACACGTAGCCTGTCATCTGGGGGTCTTGGATACGGGCGAGACCAAAATCGCAAATCTTCAGGTCACAATTTTCGTTGATAAGGATATTGCTCGGCTTAAGATCACGATGCACAACGCCCGCTGAGTGCACATATTTAAGTCCTCGCTGTAGAAAATTAGCATCATGTCCGCCTTGTCTGGAGCCAGTCGCAGCCACGCACCAATATCTGGTATAAGAAATACTGGATAAACTGCTTCTCCAACGGCCTTGATGTGAGAAGTCTGTGGAGATCGGTACCCAAGAGCTCGGTTACGAAATATCTATGGCGATCGGTTAGACAACAAGTGTCCCTCTTAATAATAGTAGAGATCGTGCATACATGTCTTCGAGGGGAGAAATAAAAATATCACTTAGGCTGATGATCTAGTCACAGTCAGCGTACAGAGCGATGTGGCCGTATTTAGATGAATTGACCGACATTTTCGTGGCGCAAGTGCTTCAATAGTTTCAGTTCGCGGTATGTTCGTTTGGATAAAACTGGGGTACTGAAAGGTTTCATAATCTTCTTAACGGCGACGGGCTGTGCGGTCAATTGGTCCCTCGCCGAACTAGTTTTCCGGAGGAAAGCGTGTCAGCGCATGGTCCGTATGAGGGGTTGGCGGTAACGGCGAATCCAAAAGGAGGGGCTCTGGGAACATACCACACGAGGCCGAACGCACCCATTCCCACGGGTTGCAGTTCTGTGTACCTGCAAAACTGTTAAAAAGGAACCGTTCATACTGCTTGGATTCAATGATCCTAGGAGGTTCCCGTACCTGCTTGTGATCTCGAAGGTCGTGCCGAAGATCTGAGCACGCACGAATTCCGCCATTTTGGATTACAGACGGATGTAACTCCAATATTCGGAGGAAAGTGACAGGAATAGTAATCCTCTTGACTTGCCCAATATATGAGACAAGATAATTACAGAGAGGGAAGGGACAGGAAGGGTGTGTAGAGGAAACGAGAGTGAAATAAAAAAAAACGGTGATAGCAAATGGAGTTGGAGTAGCAAGGCAAATAATAATACTTTTTTGGTAGAGAGGAAGAAGCAGAGAAACCGTAGGTGGCGCCCAAGGAGGTATGTGGGGAAAAAAAAAGGAAGCCTCTCTTCCCTCGTTGGCTTTTCGAAAGTCCGGCAACAACCAAGCCAAACCGATGACGTTCGCGACAAGAACGTAGGGGATCGCAATAAAAAAGGGTCAGAAGTGGGAACACTGGAGGTGTACAGTAACCACGAAGACTTTGCCCTCCACGCGGCCTGTCTAGACCATATGCCAACTAACATTGGCCGGAAGATGGTTCCAAATTCAGGGAATATCGACCATCACGCTTACATAACCGGATGAGGCACGGACAAGAGGGGCAATTGGGACTGGTATTGGCATTTGTCTGAATTCTAAGGCTCTCTTTATGGGATTTGGTTTACTGCAATATACCGCCTGCTCTGCCGGGTTGAGGATATATATTAGATTATATTAATTAAAATATTACTGCGCAAGAGGCTTTTCGAACATTAAAATCTTCTCCCTTGCCATGTTCACCTCCCACTGCAATAGCACGTGTCCATGGTGTTGAGCTCATCCCTCCATGAACGTCGCAATCTGCCCTGAAGGGCATACAACAAAAACCAAAAAGGAATCAGGGGTCTTGATGGGATTGTTGAAGATCTAAAATTCTGCATCAAACATAATTAGATGTTGATTCGTCAAGTGCTCGGGAATTCATTGATTATGTCATAGCGGGTAAGTGAGTAGCTACAGCCAGCGCCATGAGGCAGAAATTAAGAGAACGAAAAAGAAAAATTAAAAGATGGACCGCTACTTGTCTTGTAACACACCAATTGCAACAGAGTCTCCAGCAGAAATGATCAATTATCATGCTACTGCCTATACCGGCGGTGATGTAGGTAGGTACCTAATACGTCAGGCCTCTCTTCCCGCGACGGACAAACTGGCTCGATGTCATCATAGCCTGTGGGGTGCGGATCTGCTGCTAACCTTTTACAACCACTCCGAGTAATTCCACTGGAAAAGAATAAAACTGCCCGCTATCCATCCAGAAAAAAAAAATGCGAAACGAAGAGAAAGAGGAGGGGGGAAAGACTACTCGAAAGGAGAATACAATTTTTATCATCCAATAACTATTTGAAATTTTAAAATTTATTTACCCATAATACTACTGACGAGGTGGATCGCGATCCGATCAGATCTATTATAGTATCGTTCAACCTAATCGGAGGTATATATCTTTGAAGTGTCACCCCCTTCTTAGTCTACTAGACCTGGACCTAGCATATTGGATAACTCAAGAAATAACCCCGGGAGTTTATTGAGACTTACCTCCAATCATCTAAGACCAAAGTTCCGATAATACTGTATGTACTACTATTAGTATGTGGTGAAATGAAAGAGTCACATGAGGACGCAGTCTAGACTTATCCGCACACTGAGTAACTAATGGATGGATAGACCTCAAACCCGTGAAGATCAGAGGAGAGGTTGTCAAGTATTGAATCTATGCCTCTTTTCGCCACCACTGCTTCCTACTGAAGTAACTTCCAAAGTTTGGAGAATGCCCCTTTTCTCGTTGATACTTGACATGTATGTGCCTATCACTATTAATTGCATTTATATGTACATGTAAGGTGTCACTCGGAAGTTGACGCTACTGTACTCCGCAGGTAAAGAATATTGTATAACACAAGGTTAACCGTATCCAAAAGTAAATTTATTCCAAATATCCTCTTTGTCCCAAAAAGGTACCATCCCTTCGTGTTACTCCTAATCGGCATATTTGTGGCTTGTTAGACTCCCTAACCTGACCTTCCTGTGCCCTGTCTTTGAGTAGGACAACCTACTATAAGTTAGGTGTTTAGAGAAATTACCTCACAAATCCTCAACAAATTTAGTACAGTACCTGTACTTCTACTGTCAGGGCTACAGGCGAATTCTCCCGTCTAATCAACAAATAGTGGGACATAGCCCCAGCCTTGACATTCCCCAAGTGGAAGTGTGCCCTGCGCCTTCCGTGGCTAAGTATGGACAATTGGCCCGTTCACTGGGTGGAGCAGACACACCAACAAGCACAGGAGTACAAACAAACATGCCATTGTGTTGAATTGGATACGAGTCAAAGCAAATCAGCACTGGTAGATAGATATTATGTTGCAAAGTATTACTCCATATGTATTTTCTCTCCTGTGGTTTTGAAAATTGGTCTTATTAACAAAAAGCCAGGGGCGAGAAAGGGAGCGGACAGGTCGGAGGGACAAGTGAAATTATGGATGGTGGCGTCCGCCAATCCCTGGGCAGAAAAATACCTGCCTGACTTCCGTGTCAATGGGGTCCGTACCAAGTAATCGCTGTTCAAATCATATGCTAATGAAATAGCACTATAGAATAAAATTAAATAAGGGAAACAGATGTCAGTTGCTTATCACAACCCAACAGGGAGGTTAAGCATGTATGGAATATGCACAGTACGTCTGTGCATTTTTATAGTACATAATATATACCCTAACATTGAATGTACGTACGTATGATGTTCTGTAAATGTCGCAAGATGGAGATTGAAACACAATACCTAAGATTTACCCACAGACCCTTATAATACCTTGAACTAAGAGGTTCTTACGAACGAGTAACTCCCCCCCCCCCCGGCTATCATTACATAAGCTCCAAGCTCAATGAATGGAAACGGAGGGATCTTAGCGTCGAATACCGGGCTCCTTTTCCCCCATAATTACCATCACAACCCTTCATCTTAGTCTATCATCCCATCCCATCCCACCGCCTCAAATCTTTGTCAGTAAGCTTCGCCGGTCCACGTTTTACCAACTTATCCACCTACTCCCGTGGGTAGGTACGGTCTAGTACTCTCCCGTAAAGTCAAGTCGGTAATACTGGGACTCCTCTCTTTTCTGCCATCTCCACTCCCCATCTGTCTATTATGACGATTAGGGAATATTCGCCCATTGAGAATTACCATCTGTCTCAACCACCCAATAATGATCCCAAGCAACCGTTCATCGTCATAAAAACAGCACCAGTATCTCGTTCCTACTATCCTTCCTTTTCCCCCTTCCTTCCCTCTACTCTCTTTTCATAACGGATTAACAATCTCCTATACCTTCGCTTTTTTTTTTAATTCCTCGTGTTTCTTACCCCGGTCCCCATTATTCTATTTTTTCTTGCCTCCCTGACTGGGGGGTGATAATTTTAGTATTGCTTACATTATCTCACTCGAGATCCGTCCACTTTTCCCACATCATCCCCCGATCGACCTTTGCTACCCTTTTTAGCGTCGGCTCGTCAGTCTCACACGTCTTCTTGCTCCGCAGTTAATCCAGTCGCCCCTCATCCTATTTCAACCTATTAACCCTGACTTGCTGAGTACGATAAAGGCGCTTGGACTTCTGCTTCCTTTCCACCGGTGCCCTCTGTCGCCCTAGTTTCACCTCCTGCGTCACGAGTATCTGATCTCCGCCCCCGGGATCTCGCAGTCGCTCAGGCCTTCATCCGAGACCAGCTGTACCGCTGCTACTGTGCGCCGCCCTCGATTCCTAGTCAAGCCTCCTATCATCGATCGCGAATATTATTATTGTTTCCTTTCTCGTCTATTTTTAAACGCTTGATTGATTCCTAGTCACTCTACTGCCTTGGTGTTCCTTCTAAGCCATAGGGGAGCCGATTGGTGACGACTAACCCGAAGGTGTCGGGGACGTGTTAGGTTGATGCCGTTCACTTCCGCAGGCAGCTCATGATTTAGTCGTTTGCTGTCTAGAATATAATCCGAGATGGGTTCGTGTGTAAGCTCAGAGCCAGCTGGCGATGAGCCAAAGAAGAGGAGCCAGGCGATCGATCGCAAGTTGGAAGAAGATTCTAGGCGATTACGAAGGGAGTGCAAGATTCTACTGCTTGGTACGTTCGGGGTGTTCTTTTTAGTATGGCGTTTTCCCTTTCCGTGTCTGACGGCGAGCTTGCCTGTACCAGGGTCCGGAGAAAGTGGAAAATCGACGATTGTCAAACAAATGAAGATCATCCATCAAAACGGCTACACAGTGGAGGAGCTGGCCTTGTATCGCCTGACGGTCTGCAAGAACCTCCTAGATTGCGCAAAATCCCTTGTAGGAGCCTATCACCAGTTCTCCCTCGAGCCCTCGAGTCAAAAAGTCCGTGACTACGTACAATACATTTCAGACTACAATATCGATCCCGACCCGCACACGACGTTGGATGCCAAGGTAGGGGAAGCGATAACGTATATCTGGAATGATCCGTGCACATCCACAGTATTGGAACATCAAAACGAGTTCTACTTGATGGACTCTGCTCCATAGTATGCTCTACCACCTAGGTTGTATGGGGAAAATATGCACTGACAGCATCCTGCTAGTTTTTTTGAGGAAGCAAAGCGAATCGCATGCCCAGAATTTATACCCAACGTAAACGATGTGCTTCGCGCCCGAACGAAGACTACCGGTATCTATGAAACTAGGTTTACGATGGGCCAGCTGAGCATACAGTATGAGCACCCACCTTGTCTATATTTGAGATGCCGCTTACATGTTGCTCAGTATGTTTGATGTGGGTGGCCAGCGCAGCGAGCGAAAGAAATGGATTCATTGCTTCGAGAATGTCACCTCCATCATATTTTGTGTGGCTTTAAGCGAGTACGATCAAGTGCTTTTGGAGGAGAGCAACCAGGTAAGCGGTGCCACCTATCAATGGCCAGCCTTGCTACTAACCTTGCTGCGAAGAACCGAATGATGGAGAGTCTGGTGTTGTTCGATTCCGTAGTTAATTCTCGATGGTTTATGCGAACGAGTATAATCCTGTTTCTGAATAAGGTCGATCTGTTCCGCCAAAAGCTTCCTCGGTCTCCTTTGAGCAATTACTTTCCCGACTACTCTGGCGGTAATGACGTGAACCGCGCTGCCAAATACTTGTTATGGAGGTTCAACCAAGTTAATCGAGCACATCTCAACCTCTATCCCCAGTAAGGGCCCCACGGAGTTTCTAAAAAAAATACCTTAAGACTGTGACATGCGACTGACTTCACTCTTTGCACTAGTTTGACACAAGCCACCGATACAACTAACATCCGCCTAGTATTCGCTGCGGTCAAGGAGACGATTCTACAAAATGCTTTGAAGGACTCGGGTATCTTGTAAATTCGAATGCTCTGCGTGCAGGCTCCTCGAATCGGATAGACCGCGATCTCTGGGCTTGTTGAGTTTCTGGATGACCGAGCCAGGTTTGCTTCCGACATCGATGACGCTCTTTCTATCCTATTTTCCTTTTCATTTACCCCGATACTCCCTCGTGTTTTGTGGATAGGCATCGGCGTTAACGGTGCTAGTCTTCGTTTCAGTTTAATATGCTAGGCGCTTGGTTGGATCATAGTCATTGGGACTTTGTGGCATGGAGTCATCTCTCTCTTGGTTCTCATCTTTATTCATCTATTTATTTTATTTTATTTGCCTTTTTTTTTTTTTTTTTTTTTTTTTTTTTTTTTTTTTTTTTTGAGAAGGGTATGTTTTTTTAGGAGTGAGGGCGAGGTGCTGCATCGATCTGCATCGCATGCTCTGGAACATACATGCCTCCTTCAAGTTGGCCTGGATTTCTATGAGCATCTTGTTTCAACGTGAAAAGTTGTTGGCCTCAGCACTACTTGCATATAATTTGTGCCAGGGTTCTTGATATCCTCTCTCATCTCGAGATTTTTCCTTATTTTATTTCCCCTTCGGCTTCGCCTGTCCCTTATCGACCTTACGCATCTAATGGCGGTCCCTTGACTCCCGGGGTGGCTGGCTTGCAATCTTTTTAACTTATACCATTCCGTTTCCAGCGCTTTAATATGTTTTAGTACTTGGTTGTTTCACTTGACTGCATCCTTTTTGTTGAGTAAGTTTTGGTGTTCGGATGTGTCGCCCTGTTCCCGAAAGAGCATCGGGGCCGATGTCATACCCAGCATTGCGAATAATCTCCAAAAGAAGACCTACTACGATGGGATCTGGCCATTCGGGATTGCGGGTATGAGCGGAACATCCGACCCATGGTTCTTCTTTCGCCCTTGGGCTCCTAGACGCGATAGAATCACGCGCGTCAAGCGTCAGAGGATTGGATGGGATTTTGTGGATAGTTAGTGATTAGTTTAACTTGATATCCATAATCATAAGCGCTTCTATTATGGGGTAAAGTCTTTTTTTTCTCTTTTCTTTTTCTTTCAGAAGGGGGAAAAAACAGTCACCATGTGTAGGTAAGTACGTAAAATGGGGTGGGTCAGCGCGAGGTGGTCGTAGGGTCTGGGCCTTGATTCTGCGGGGAGGGACGTAGGGTCATGGCAACGCACATACATTCCAGAGGTCTGATGAGGACCGCACGGACGGTGATGGAAGAGCCTGTGAAGCTCCTCCCGGAGGAGGAGGAGGAGGAGGTGGTGGTGGTGGTGGTGGTGGTTGGTTGGTTGGTTGAGAGGTATACTTAGTTATTAGGGTTGTTTTCGTTCCCCGCAGTCAATCAGATGGTGTTTGCGTCATTACTTCTCCGATCCTCAGTTGACCTCTTGCGACGCTCTTATCAGTTTATCCACTACGAAAAAAGTATATGCTCCAAACATACTTCCATTCCAGATATAAAGCTATATCGGTATCTATGGACGTATCTATTTCCCCCCACGGTGACACCACAGGGGAACAAAAAAACCCACCACGGTCATTCTGGATACCCCATCAATCCCAATGGCACGACAAACCGACTGGTCTAGACAACCCCCAAATGGGTGGCGTAGGTTACCTTTTGGAAGGGATTGAAACCGGTTCCTAGCTTTCAACGACTGGGACCCAATGCGATAACTATACCTAATCTCTGCTAGGATCGTCGATTTATCGGTTTCAGCTCATTGATGGTGCCATTTCGAGGTCTTGTCACGGGGTGTGCTTGCAGTTCGAGAACAAACTGAAGCTCTGACCTCTCCTTCCCCTCTTCCCTTGTCTTCTTGTCTGCTGCCACCCTCCCCTCCGTGCGTCATCTTCTCCTCCTCTTCTTCTTAAGCTGCCTGGGTAGCTCTTCATCACCCCCTCTTCCACCCCTCCATCCATTGCCATTTCTCAAATTGCTCGTTGCTCATTCACTCGGACCCTGCGATACCTTCCAAGCCCCTCACCTTCCTGTGTCACTTCAAGGTAACCATGTCTCAAGCTCGCCGGGAGAGGAAACCGTCTGTCGGTGCTCCCGTGTCAGAGCTTCAGGGTCCTATTGGCCCTGGCTTTAGCCGTCCAAAGCACAAACGGACATATACTGGCTTAGCGCCTGCAGAAATCAAAAGTGTTGAGGCCAGCATTCCTGAGCCGCTGAGGGAAGCGTAAGTAGCATGTGTGTCACGGTTGAGTGGTCTTGACTGATTAGGCTTCATATCTAGTTGGAGAAAGCATGTAAGACGGACATACTGAAACTATCCTCCAAGGTTGTGATCATCTTCCGTACTAAATCATGTTGACTGCAGTCTGTCAATGGCTTTACAAACAAAGATGAGTTTGAAGTATGTGATGGTCTGCTCAGGTACATGTAACATGGAACAATTCCTAACTGTGACCAAGCAAGAGATGGTCCGTCACGTTGAGACGACTCTGGCTCGTTCGCTCTACAACTGTGATGAGCTGTATGTAAATCTTTCCCCATGGGTCTTTCCGTTTCACGACCAGAACCCCAGATAACAATGACAGCGCTGCCTACGCGGGAACTGCACTTGCTTTTCGTGACCGCCTGATCATCGACTGGAATAAGACCCAACAGCGGCAAAGTTCTGCAGACCAGAAGAGAGTATACTGTAAGTGTGCTCAGAAATTGTCTCTGGGTCTGATACGTCCACGGAGATAATGCTAATCTACTTCTAGACCTCTCTCTTGAGTTTCTTATGGGCCGAGCGTTAGACAATGCTATGCTCAACGTCGGCATGAAGGACGCGGCTAGGGGTAGGTGATGACCCAAATATGCAAACTCAGGATAAGAAATCAATGCTGACTGCATAGTTAAGATGGCCTGAAGAACCTCGGCTTCCGGATCGAGGATATCATCAACCAAGAGCATGATGCTGCCCTAGGAAATGGAGGCTTGGGGCGCTTAGCAGCATGCTTCCTTGATAGTCTGGCGACACTGAATTACCCTGCCTGGGGATACGGACTGCGTTACAGATATGGGATATTCAAACAAGAGATCGTAGATGGATACCAAGTCGAGGTTCCTGATTATTGGCTCGATTTCAATCCCTGGGAATTTCCTCGGCATGAGATTACTGTCGATATTCAGTTTTATGGCTGGGTGAAGAAATATCAGGACGATAACGGTAAAACTGTTCATTCGTGGCAAGATGGGGAAACTGTCCAGGCAGTAGCATATGACGTGCCTATTCCTGGCTATGGAACTCCAACCACGAACAATCTTCGATTATGGTCAAGCAAAGCGAGTAGTGGGGAATTCGATTTCCAGAAGTTCAATGCTGGAGATTACGAGAATGCTGTGGCCGAACAGCAGCGTGCAGAAACGATCTCCGCGGTGCTTTATCCAAATGATAACCTCGAAAGGGGCAAAGAGCTCCGACTGAAGCAGCAGTACTTTTGGTGTGCAGCATCCCTGCATGATATCGTTCGAAGATTCAAGAAGACAAAAAGAGCTTGGGCAGAATTTCCGGACCAGATAGCAATCCAACTCAATGATACGCATCCGACGCTGGCTATAGTCGAGCTGCAACGCATCCTGGTTGACCTGGAAGGCCTCACGTGGGATGAGGCCTGGGGAATAGTGACCAATACTTTTGGTTATACCAACCATACAGTACTGCCAGAAGCGCTGGAGAAATGGTCTGTGCCTTTAGTGCAAAAGCTGCTCCCACGACACTTGCAGATCATCTTTGATATCAATTTGTTCTTTCTGCAGACGGTGGAGAAGGAATTCCCCAACGATAGAGACTTGCTGTCACGGGTGTCAATCATTGAAGAATCACACCCCAAGATGGTTCGGATGGCCCACATCGCAATTGTTGGATCCCACAAAGTCAATGGTGTCGCCGAACTCCACTCCGACTTGTTACAGACAACTCTCTTCAAAGACTTTGTCCAGATCTATGGACCTGATAAATTCACCAACGTCACCAACGGGATCACGCCGCGCCGCTGGTTGCATCAGGCCAACCCACGGTTGTCGGACCTGATCGCTTCCAAGCTTGGTGGATACAATTTCCTGACAGATTTAGCGCTTCTAGACAGACTCGAAGCATTCGCCGATGACAAACCCTTTCGAATGGAGTGGGCAGAGATCAAGACAGGAAATAAAATCCGTCTGGCTAAGCATATCAAAGACACCACCGGCTATAGTGTCAATCCTGCCGCCTTGTTTGACATTCAGGTAAAGCGTATCCACGAGTATAAACGCCAACAACTCAATATTTTCGGCGTGATTCATCGCTATCTGACTATCAAGGCCATGTCTCCGGAGGAAAGGAAGAAAGTCTTGCCACGAGTATCTATCATCGGTGGCAAAGCAGCGCCGGGGTACTGGATGGCTAAAACTGTCATCCATCTTGTCAACAATGTTGCATCGGTCGTAAACAATGATCCAGAAATCGGTGATCTTTTGAAGGTAGTATTTATTCAGGACTACAATGTCAGCAAGGCAGAGATAATTTGTCCTGCTTCGGATATCAGTGAGCATATCTCAACCGCTGGTACTGAAGGAAGTGGTACGAGTAACATGAAGTTTGTGCTTAATGGCGGCCTTATCATTGGAACCTGTGATGGAGCAAACGTACGTCTGGCCCCTCTGCCCATGTCTCTACAACTGAACCCCGTGATTATTGACTCATTGAGACTTTTTCAGATCGAAATCACTCGAGAGATCGGCGAACAAAATATTTTCCTCTTTGGAAACCTAGCTGAAGATGTTGAGGAATTACGTCACCGCCACTACTATGGTGATTTTCAACTCGACCCTCAGCTTGCCAAGGTGTTCGATGCCATTCAGAGCGGCACGTTTGGAAATGCTGACGACTTCTCCGCGCTTATTGCATCCATTGCAGAGCATGGCGACTATTACCTTGTATCTGACGATTTTAACTCGTATGTTACAACTCAGGGCATGGTTGACGAGGCATTCCGGAACCAAGACGAATGGATAGCAAAGTCCATTACCAGTGTTGCACGCATGGGTTTCTTCTCCACAGACCGCGTAATTAACGAATATGCGGATGGAATCTGGAATGTGGAGCCTCTCGCTGTGAAGGATTGATGAAGTGCCTATGGAACATCACTGCAGCATTTCCCTTTACTATCCTTTATTCTTTCAGTGTGTTTTAGTTTTGAGATTTAGGTCTCTGATTTACCTAAACTCCTGCTTGTAGTTTATGCCAGCGTCGTTTAATTATAATTATTGAACGATCATACGTGTTCAAGATGAGAATGGCGACAAAGCACTTTCTGCGTACAAACGGTTGCCATCCTTTGACCGTTAGATGCATATCCGCATTACCCCACACAGTAGTACATGTCTATTTGGTCCTTACCCACTGCACTGCGATGAACTTACAAGAATGATAGGATGACTGCTTTTAATGTGCTTCTTACCTCCAATCTTCATTTAATCCACTAGAAAGTGAACAAACTAGTGCGAACTGCAGGCATCTATGAAACAAATAAGAGCATAGCCGACGATGCTAATCGCAACTAAACGTACACCTATACATTCGCTTAAATGCTCAACACAGAAAAGGCGTGTTTCATATATCATGTCTCAGGGGTCAGGGTGAGGTAATGGAGAACGGGATGG
The DNA here is from genome assembly GCA_009193595.1 of Aspergillus bertholletiae. Classification (NCBI taxonomy): domain Eukaryota; kingdom Fungi; phylum Ascomycota; class Eurotiomycetes; order Eurotiales; family Aspergillaceae; genus Aspergillus; species Aspergillus bertholletiae. The sequence continues at coordinate 141,541 of ML736180.1, forward strand.
GGGATATGACCTGTGTGGTTCAAAAAGATCGTAGAACAAGATGGAAAAGTATATGGCAGAGATGGAAAATTTGCTTAGGAGGCACTCAGTTCAGCCATGCGCCTTTGCAGTTCTGGGACAGCCCGGAGGTGAAGCTCGAGCTCTTCTTTCTCACTACAAATATAGTGTTAGTCTCGGGGTTTACAGCTATTGTGATAATGGGTCGTAGTCAAGGGTAGGTGCAGCTTACTCTTCTAGCTTCAGTCTCCGTTCCCAGTCTAGCCCAGTGAAGATGTAGCCTCCCTGGCCATCAAACTGCAGAATCTTCTTGTGATACTTCCAGAGACTGCGGCGGTGGGATACGGTCATCAATGTTGTGCCTAGCCTCTTGGCGGTTTCGTACATGACCCGTTCGATCTCCAGAGTGACTGACGAAGTGCATTCATCGAGAATGGCAAACTTGGGTCGATGGTAGAAGAGTCTTGCCATGGCGATGCGTTGTTGGAGACCACCTGATAGTACATCACGCCATTCCTCCTCTGCGTCCCAGCCGTTGGGGCGGTCCACAACTGACGCGATCTCAACGATGGAGAGAATATCATAAAGATCGTCGTCGGTAACGCCCTTGGCACGCATTTCGCGAAGTCCATCGGGGTAAATGACTTGCTGGCGAAGGGTTCCACGAGACAAGTACGGCCGCTGCGGGATATAAAAGATCTCATCAAATTGAGGTTTCTTTACCGTGCCTCCGTAGACAGGCCACAGGCCGCCCAGGATACGAAACAAAGACGACTTGCCACATCCGTTTGGACCAACGATCAATAGATGATCACCGGGGTGCACTGTGAATGACAGCTTCCGCACAAGAACATCCCCGTTAGGCGAGACAATCGGGACATCAGTAAACTCGATTGAGTCACTCTCCTTAACCTCTCCCCGACCGGCCAAAACGGCTGCATTCTCCTCGGTCGACGCAGAAGACACCAGTTTCTTCTCGAAGCGTCCAGCTAATAGGTCGTCCATGACCTCCAGCAACGATGAAACACGGGCTGTGTAACCGGCTAGTTCAGAAATCTCCTTGTATGAAAACATCAAGCGGCCAAAGGCATCAGAAGAGGAAAGTAGCATCCTCCTATTTGTAACAAAACCTAGTTGAAGTGTCAGCTCAGTCTGGGACATCTGCCCTAGCCTCTGCACTTACTCTCCGTGCGGTCTCCCATAGTCTGCGCGATTTGGCCGGGAATTTTAAAGAAAACCGGGATACTGCACAGAATCAACCCTAGGGCTCCCCAGAAATACTTGATGACAAAGTCCTCCATGAAGCCGTGATAGAGCCGTCTCCGTAAAATGCGATTCACGTGCTTGATTAATGTGAAGTAGCCCTTGTCTAGTGTATCTTTCTCCGCTTCGTGGCCGTGATATAGGGCAATTTCTTCGCTATAATCGATCAACCTGGAGTGGAGGAATCGGAATTCTCCTTCCAAGCGGGCTTCATCGGCAACATATTTCCCAAATGGGGGGGTTAGCGCACGCATGACGTTGGCTGACAATTGAACCAACAGGCTCATAATAAAGAGGCCTTCACCGCCCACACTCTTCGAAAGGGAATAATTGTAGATTGCCATGTCCAGGATTGGTTTGGCTAGGTTGGAATATAGCTCTGCCAGACTATCGGAAAACCGGGACACATCTACCGTGATGAGTTGATCGGGGTTTTTAACTCGGTCATCCAGCGCAGAAATCGCGTAGAATGTCATGTTGCTCAAGTACTTGTCATGGATGTAATCGGTCAAGCGCTTCCTATAGCTGAGGGCGAGTTTACACTGGTGATAAGAAAGCTAGAACAGTCAAATGATGTTAGCTGGTGTACTTCACTTGCCCCCCAAGAGTCGACCAGAACCGGCACATGACATACCATAGAATTCGTGAAAGTCGCAGGTACGGCAACAATCATCCACCACACAAGCCCCAGGAGGAAGTCCTTCCCTTTCCCTCTTACCAAGTTACTGACAAGTTTTCCATCTAGTTCAGCGACATATAAACTGAGTAATGTTCGGAGCACCAGGAAGACACTGTGGCCGGCCAGTAACCGTAGCTCTTTGCTCCGCCAGCTGGGGACGACTATTTTCAGCAACCGAAGGAGGTTTCGAAAGAATTCACGGTTGACCCCAACTTTCTTTCGTGGCTGGTCGCCACCATCCCCAATACTGCTGGTCCCTGGACGCCGGCGCAGCTCTACTTGTTGTTGGGAAGCGGCTTTCTGTTCGGAGATGGCATTATGGATACGCTTTGCTAAAGCCGCGAAGAGGGCCAAGTAAACCGTGCGAGAAATTCCAGTGCGATGGCGCAGATACAAGGCAGTGAGGCTCGAGAGAATCCGTCGAACGGATCGTTCCGGAGGAAGCAGTTTTGATTGAGCGGCCATCGCGACGGGGAGGAAGCAGCCGCGCACAAGAGAGGCAGAATTAATTTCAGCCAGAGTCAACTTGGGATAACATGGCCATGAAGAGGGATAATTCCGTTGCCAAGGGATGGGGAGGGAAAGAAAGGTGGAGGTGGAGGTGGAGGAGGAAAGGGGAGAGAGAGGAAGAGAGGGAAGGAGAGGAGAGGAATAATGATGGTGGTGGTGGTGGATGAATGATGATGGAATGATAAGTGACATGTGAACGGATCCTCCCCCAACTTTCTGGGGAAAGCCGAGGAATCCATCTCGCTGGTCTTGGCCCCGTACCGTAACCGCCGTACGAGTATTCACGTATTTATGGAATCACGAGGTATAAATACCTATAGTTTATTATCATGCCCTGTGGTTCTCTCGTCACCATCACCATCACCATCACCACCACTGCCACCGGGGTGGTATCATCCATATTATGCCAGTGATGCCTGATTTACTACGCGCCGGTTCTCTCGTGATGATCGAGGTAGGCGGTTCTTCCAGAATCTCTTACATGCTCTACGCCAAGCTACCCATGCTGACGGATCCTACTAAGTAGGTAGTAGTAGTTGTCTCAATCATGTCCCCACTACTCGGTCGGGTTTCATGATGACAAGAGGCTGGGAGTCTCGCTTTCGGAATTAGTCCAGCCCCAGGCCTCTCGAAGCTGTGCTTGTGCCTTCTTAGTGGATAAGGCGTGGGTCTCTTCGGTCGTGGTTAAGATGCTGAGTAGCGCTGCTTGCTCCAAACCATCCGTTATCCGATCTCCACCTGCGCTCGAGTATTAGTATGGAATTATACCTATAGTTCGCTCATTAAACAGGTAGCTTACACATCGAAACTCCCATGCATGCTGTGATAAGGGCAGGAGCTGTCTGATTTGACCGAGCAATGCCACATAGTATAAACATGCTTTCGGCGATTTTGGCCTGAGATTGTGAATAAAAAACCGCAAAGGATTCGAGAATTGACCGGGTCCATACTTCTCTTCGTCCGATTACTGCTCGACGACCAGGCCCCAGACAGGGGACTCGGGGATCGAATGCAGTAAGTAGAATCCGCGCCAGGTGCCAGTGTTGGATGGCAGTCACTATGGATGTAAGGCGTGTTAGCCTCTGGATTCTCGCAAACGCAAAACTTTCTGGCTTTTACCGATGCAATCATCCAAGAACCATACCTCTGGAAATACTTCCCCCTTCGACCTATCCGGCTGTCGAAGATAAAGCGGGTTGAATGTCGGTGGTGCCATTTGGTTCCACCCTTGATTATAATCTAAGAGCTGTTCATATTCCTTTATGGTACGGCTCCTCTCATCGTAACAATACATTAGTGTGTGGGCACAGTGCAGAATGACTCGATTGGCCCACGTAGGGTCATCTGCTTGGTCCAGTAGCCTATAAGTCGAGTGGTCACAGCAGCTGAGGTCAAACTGGAAGGTTCGCTGTTTTATGAACGAGGAGTGAAATTCCTGACGGATGCCTACCCAAAACGCAGCCAGTCGAAGGCCACCGTCCCTCACTGCGGCTGCTCCCTGAGCATCCAAGAAGACTTGCACTCCTCGTAAGTAGGTTTCATCGTCGACACCTACAAGGGGTGCTGAAGCCCACCAAGTCAGCCGCCATCGCCGCCACAAGCGTCTCAACCTTACTATGGAACGTACAATCTACCTCTTCATAGAAGCGCAGAATCACCGCCGCCGCCAGCAGATTCTCATCTGCCACTTCGGCAGGATTCCCAGACAAACGCATGAGATGTGATATACACAAGCTTTGGTACTCTAACGCAGCATCATCCCCTAGAAAAGGTAATTTCTTCCCGCGGCACAATACCTCATGGGTCTGTAGACGCTGACTTCGGCTGAGGTGTCTTGCAGAAGCGGAAAAGATCGCATATAGGAGCGCAGGACAATTTGCTGCCCGTTGAGGAACAACCCTAGCAAAGTGCCTGGACGGATCACACGTATCGAACTAGGGGGGATTGTCAGTCTCATTTTGGGGAACAGTGACGGGTTCCTTGGCCCTCTAAGCACCCCACCCATTGTGCAAGCTCGTCTACAAAATACCGCATCAAACATGCTTCCTGAACGTCTTTCTGTGACCACAAGGATGGAGGAAGATCCTGTCTCCGGGCGGTCACCAGATTCTCTTGCGTAGATCTTGTCTTTGGTAAGTGTTTTTGGGCCATCGGGGTTGATTTTAGATTATTTGATTTCCTCACCAATAACTAACTAGCGGTCGAATTGACACTCGAATTTGTTGATGCCGCCTTCAACCCCGCATTTTTCTGACGGGTGCCAATCTTAGCGTATTCAAGCCTTCTAATCGGTGGTCGTCGGAAAGATGAACCGACAGCTTGAGCTTCTAGGTAAGCTTCAATCCTCTTACGGTGGGGGGCCAAAGATGGTTGACTATATGGAGTAGAACATTCGGGATTACCTTCCGGGGGTCGGGATGGGCCTACGACTTTCTATGGCTATACATAAGACTCATTGACTCGAGCCCACGGTGTCTCTCATTCCATTTCCTCGCCTGATAGTAGCCTTGCATTCAGATCCCTATCCACCTTTGCTCTTCTTATCGCGATGCGGCCCCTTGCCCTAACCCATGCGCCGGGCCTCCACCAGCTCAAAAGCCACATCCTCAATTCAACTGCTCGCAGATACATGACTATCCTACATCCTCCGAAATTCACAAATGAAAAATTGGTGAGCTTAAAGCAGAAAACCCTCCCAGACACCCTATAGTAGCTAACTATCCCCTTAGCTCACTTACGCCAAAGAATCTCCCGAGAGAGCGGCGTTGTCTGAGACAATTCAGAAGATGAAACGTGAATTCCCTGCCACAATCTCAATCAAAATAAATGGATTAGAAGTATATAACTAACCGACCCTTGCCGTTTCTATACGCTTACCTGTGAATGTGTATAGGTTAAAACGAAGCAAACCCGCTCCCAAGTAAACCCTTCTCGGCACAAAGATATTGTGGCCAACTATGCACTGGCTACACCTGACCAAGTAAATGCTGCCATCGATGCAGCTCTCAAGGCTAAGCCTGCCTGGGAAGCCACTCCATTTGAAGACCGCGCAGCTATTTTTCTGCGTGCTTGTGAGCTCATTGCCGGCAAGTATCGCTCCGAGATGGTCGCCGCCACGATGCTGGGCCAAGGCAAAAACATCTGGCAGGCAGAGATCGATGCCCCAGCGGAGACTGTTGACTTCTTCCGCTACTACATTCAAGAGGCATGGGCTCTTTACTCTCAACAGCCTAAAGTCCACCCTGACGGAAACTGGAACAAACTGGAATATCGCCCACTTGAAGGGTTTACCTATGCCATTGCCCCCTTCAATTTCACAGCACTTGGAGCTACACTAGTTGGCCCGGCCGCGTTGCTTGGAAACGTGGTTATCTGGAAGCCATCAGATTCGGCCCTTCACGCTAGCTGGCTTCTTCACAAGATTTTGCTGGAAGCTGGGCTTCCTAAGGACGTCATCCAATTCCTACCCGGCGATGCCGAAGAAGTAACCAATACCATTCTCAAAAGACCCGAATTCAGCGCTCTGACTTTCATTGGCTCTACTGAGACTTTCAAAGGTATTCAAAAGAAGATTGGAGATGGTATTGGGCAGGGCATCTACAATTCCTACCCTCGTGTTGTGGGTGAGACCGGTGGGAAGAACTGGGGAGTGGTCCATTCATCTGCGGACGTGAGGAGTGCTGCTCTGAACACCATTCGCGCTTCCTTCGAATACCAAGGTCAAAAGTGCTCTGCCAATTCCCGTGTCTATATTGCTGAGTCAGTTTGGCCTAAATTCCGACGATACCTAAAAGAGGAAACGGAAGCGTTGAAGGTTGGAGACGTCGAAGATTATGGTAACTTTGTTAACCCCGTTATCCACGAGCGCTCGTTCGACAAGTTGAACAAGTTTATCAATGATGCGAAATCCGATTCAGAGCTTGAACTTATTACTGGTGGTAAGGCCTCCAAGGAAGAAGGATACTATGTACACCCTACCATCTATAGAACCTCTAATCCGCGGCATGATATCATGAGCCGCGAATTATTCGGACCGATCCTGGGAGTCTATGTTTACCCCGATGCGGAGTGGGAGGAAACCCTAAAATTGATCAACACAACCTCTAGATATGGCCTTACTGGCAGTATCTATGCGAAGGACCCGTACGCGAGCCGTCAGGCTCAGACTGCCTTGAAGCATGCTGCCGGTATGCTCTACCTGAACACGAAATGCACCGGCTCTACCGTTGCTCAGCAGCCATTTGGTGGTAGCCGAGATTCTGGTACTAATGATAAGACTGGCACTATGGCTCATTTGCAAAGATTCGTTAGCACTCGGACAATCAAGGAGGAATTTGTCCCGTTAGAGAAGGTCGGATATCCTTCTAACGAGGTTTAGCTGTCGGTGTTGCTGAGGGACCCTGTGAGATTCAAACACAACTAGTAGTATAGGAAGAGGGATTCTAATTACTCGAGGAATATCTGTAAAGTGTTTTTCTTTCTCCATGCCAGCCCATCACGTCGTAGGAAACCAAGTATAGACATTAGAGGAGTAACTGATCGACCGTAAAAGGAGGTCAGGATTGTATTGAAAGAATCCCTTATAGCGATAGAATTCTATACTCAATATGGAGCAAATCTTACCATAAATAGCAGGCCTACGAGGGGTAGATTCTGTTCTCCGGTTGAGAAGGTCCATCAAAGCGTTGGTTCACGTCCTCGGGAGAGTGTTCCGACTGGGCTTGGGCGTTATATGTAGGAGCATGCCCAAAGTTCATACCAACACCGGTACTTGGAACTCTCAGATTCCGTTTGAGGTAAACCAGAGACTTTTGTTTGTTGCGTCTTCCGCCAACTCGCAATCACTATGCTTCCCCAGCCTATACTCTCGATGCGCCTCCCAGTTGCACCTGCGAGAAGAAAATCGCTGCTGGTATATACAAAGTATAAGAGCTATCACCATGAGCCAGTCACTAAGCCAGAAATTAAGCCATCCCGGGCAGTTTCACCAATGGCAAGGTTACCGACTAGAGTCTTGCTGCGGTCTTTAGTCTTGACTTCTCTAATGTCCTCCAAAATCCTTATGCGACCAGCCCTCGCCACATTGAATCTTCTCGCTACCTCAAAGTTGCCATTCTTGAGCACAGACCAAAATAGTATCTTGGGAAAAGCTCTTCGACTTACAGTTTACGATCACTTTTGCGCAGGCACCAATGATGCAGAGGTCTCTAAGACGATAGCGGACACCAAGCGAATTGGGTATCAGGGTGTTATCTTGGGATATTCTAAGGAGATCGTATTAAATCCTAAAGATAAATCACCGACGGACTCTAGTACTACGAAGTACAGCGACCATTGCTACGAGGTGGTTGAAGAGTGGAAAGAAGGGACTTTGAAGACTCTACGCATGCTTGAACCGGGAGATTTCCTTGCTGTAAAGTAAGTCTGAGATCGCTGCTATTTTAACCCACCTTAGAATACTAACAGTTCGACTTTGGAGATTGACGGGCGCCGGCCCCATTTCAGTAGATGCCATGGCAGCGCGCCAGCCAATGCCGGAGGTTGTGGCTAATGCCGTGGACGCGATCTGTACTGCAACTGCACAGCAGGGCTCACGCCTCTGGCTCGATGCAGAGCAACAGGTCCTCCAACCTGGGCTGGATCAATGGGCCATCGAAATGATGCGTACGCATAATCGAACGGAGACGCCGGTAGTCTACAATACAATCCAGGGGTATCTCAAAGGGTCGAAGGCGAATGTCGTTAACCATATCAAGCTAGCCGCGCAAGAGGGTTGGTCGCTAGGGATTAAATTGGTGCGCGGGGCGTATATCGAGCATGAAAATCGTTCGTTGATTCACGACACTAAGGAAGAAACAGATCGTTCGTACGACATGATCGCAGACATGTTGCTTTGTCGACGACAACCCGTCGACGTTGAGCATCTGCAGTTCCCATCTACAGCCCTCTTTCTTGCCACTCACAATGCAGCTAGCACGGCAAAGGCGATCACTACGCATCAGGAACGATTACTTGCAGGACAGCCTACTGTTACACTCGAGTGTGGGCAGATTCAAGGTATGGCTGATGAACTGAGTTGTGAGCTATTGCACAAGTATGAGCATGCCCTAGATCAGGCATCTGTTGCAAAATTGTCCGTACCAAAGACATTCAAGTGTTTAACATGGGGGTCTGTGACTGAGTGCATGGGATATCTACACCGGCGGGCCATCGAAAATCGAGGCGCCGTGGAGCGAACAAAACACATGGTGGTCGCTATCCGGGAAGAGTTGTGGCGGAGACTTTTTAAGTGAGTCGGCTAGGGTTTGGTACCAGGTAAAGGGGGGTTTTTGACTCGAATTGAATATCTAGTAGTGGTTAAGACATAATTCAGTCATAATTTTTTATGAAAGCTTGCGCCTTGTCCATTGTAAGACGTTAGGGTACTCTGGGTCACGCATTGAACCCCCGCACTTGAGTCCCGATCGGTACAAAAAGTCGGACGCGCATCCCGACCTCTGGCTTTCGATATCTTTGCCACTTTGCCCTCTCAATATATCGGCGTCTGAGTCCGATATGCCTCCAGCAGAACGACCGAAGAAGAAAAGTCTTCGAGCGTGAGCAGCAGTTCCTGACCCCTCATGTAGAGATGGTAGATGAATAACTAGATACATGCTAGATGTGAGCGGTGTCGGTCGATGAAGGTGAAGTGTTCGGGGTCACATCCATGTTCACGATGTACGCGCAGCAACCGATCCTGTCATTTTCCAGTAGAGGAGGTTAGGGTCTCTGTTAGTGAACGGTGAGGGGTGTGAATAAAGTCGGTAGCATCATCGCGCTAATACGCGCCATCCTTCAATCTCAGCTATCTGAGAGAGTTAGAGGAACAAATTACTAGGAGTGCAACCTCCGGGCGGTTCTCGACCTCCGCAGGAGAAGAGCATCAGGTCCAACCGCTCTTGACGAGAAATGAAGCTGTAGACTTTTCCCCAACTCCTAATGCAACATCATACCTGCCGCCAGATGGCCGACAGACATCTGGATGGCAGGTAGCAGCTGACGGTAAGCGGATTTTGTTCTGCGCTATTCAACATGCTGTGAAAGCTTTCTGCATATACTACTACATCTGGCTACTGAGGACTAACTGCATGGTACAGAATCTCCTCTATATACTCCTGGCAGAAGGGTTGACATCGGAGAGAGACCAGAATGTCATGACTCGGAGTTCTCGAAAAATCCGCTTGTAGACAAAAAGGAATGGACTTTCGCTGCAACGCCAGACGGCCGATATTGTGAGACCTTAAACCCTATTCTCATTTGGGGCACCGCTGATGTAGACCAAATAGGGTATATGGGCCCCTCATCCTCATGGTCCTTCTGTCGTCGCGTTCTGGCCCTTTTAGGGAAGCGAGTTTCTGAATCGAACTCTCCACCAGATCCATGGCATTTGGATGGCATGGCATTCAAACTACAATGGAAGCAGGTGTCTCCCGAGGAATTGCCTGATGTCGCTAATCTACCACCTTTGGACTATGCACTGTTTCTTTACAATGCCGCCAAGTACTATCTTGCCTCTTTATCCTTCCTGGTTGATGAGACGCTATACCTTCAAGAACTACAGGAATTCTACCGGGATCCAGCAACAAAGGCTGCCTCGCGCAGGTCTTGGTTCGCTCAGTATCTACTTGTGCTTGCCTTTGGAAAAGCCTTTACAACTCAAAGAAACCCATCCGGGTCTCCGCCTGGCCACCAGTATGCATCGAGGGCGATGGCTTTATTGCCCGATCTATCCGGCATACACGAAGACCCCTTGACCTCGATTCAAGCTTTGAGTCTAGCAGCGCTGTACTTTCAGTCAATAGACATGAGGAAAGCAGCATTTCAGCACGTAAGTTTCCGAGTTAGCCGGTGCAAAAGATATCTCTGCTCATCTTTTACTATCAATTAGATCGGACAGGCTCTACGTTGTTGCATTATTGAAGGCATACACAGGCATGTACCGGAAGAATTAGGCGGACCAGAACTTTCTCAGCGCTGTCGAGCTATCTTTTGGGTAGTATACATGCTGGATAGAGAGTTTTCTGCATTGATGGGAGGACCAAACTCAATTCGTGATGAGGATATCACAGTCAGGCTACCTGCAGAGGTGGCATCTTCCGTAGAAACTACCAATTTAACATTACAAGTTCGGCTCGCGCGCCTCATGGCGCAAATATTGACCAGTAAGCCCCTTTAACAATCAGATAGTGCGAGGCTGCATAAGTGTTGGCTAATGCGAATGGGATAGCGGTCTATGGAGTGGACAGTGCATCTAATGGAGCGTTGATCAGGGATATTCAATCTATTCTCCATGCGCTGGCCGATCTCTCTCACGATATCACGGAGTTTTTGGATAGCAGCCTTCATGGAACGGTTAGCCGAGGCTCAAAGATGGCAGTTAGGCTAATGCTTGCCCAACATCATGTAAGCGTGCCTTTTACCACTCGTGTATTCTTTATTGAGGCTAAACGGTCCCAAGTGTGTGGTTCTGACAACACGGCCTTTGGTGATGTGTGCTCTCAATATGCATATAGACGGTGCACAGAGGCGGCCGTCGCATAGCATTTGTCTGTCGTCGCCCGTGGCATCCCTCTTGCAATGCTGCGCCGATTCTGCCCAGACCATCCTTCAAACCCTTCGATCATTGGCTGATGATGATTTATTGGGTATGGAGAATCGTTCCCTCCCCTTTTATCTTGCACCTTGCCAATTCTCACATCTCTTGCTACAGATGTATTTCTACCGTTCCAAGTTGAGCACGCTTCTTCATCTGCTTTTGTTTTGTACTTGATCCGCTCAATCGCGCCCTCGCTCATTGCGAATGATTCTTGGTGTGACAACCTTGATTGCGTTATCGAAAAGCTCATCTCGAAGGGGAACCCAGCGGCGCCGCTCCGGAAACTGGAGCTGAAACACCTGGACCTTATGTTGACGCCATTGACACCGAGATCTGTGAGTCATACAATGCTCCCGATGACTTCGAATGAGATACAAGATAACAGCGGCGATACGTACGCGCTGGATCAAGTGGACATAGGAGATGAAGTCGAATGGGATTTGTTGGCACTCAATCATTCTGTCAGCCTTCCGCCACGAGAGCTGCTAGATTTAGCAGACCAGCTGGACGTGGACAGTATCATACATTCTATAGACGCTTGACCACACGTAAGTTAAAAAATATATAATATATATACTGCCACAGGATACCTAAGTGAAACCGAGAATAAAGGAAGATCCGTCGAATCAAGCTCCTCAATGTAACAGTCTATTTGGCGGACACACCCAGCACGGAGAAATATATATATAAAAGAGCACTTGACAGGTTTGAAGTTATTACACAACAGCAATAAAATCCACCTGGATATCTCGACCATCGACCGCGCCGGACGATGCAGAAACACAGGATCATAAACCGCAGCAAAGTCAGACACTATACCAGCATCTTTAACATAGACCTACAGTAACCCTCATGCGGTTAATACAAATAACCCCACTCTCTGAACTGAAGAGGGAGGGGGGGGTAGGTAGATAGATAGATAGATAGAAGAAGAGTATTTCAAAGCTTTCATACTGCATGCATTCAAAGGAGGGAAAGAGGGAAAAGGGAAGGAAGAAATCAGCAAACAACCACGTTAACAACACCATCCAGACCAGACCCAGCCTGTTTCAAAATAGCTTCCGTATTCCGAATAATGAATATCCCTTGTCTTCTCGAGAGTGGAACCCCCTGGTCAGATTTCCTTGCGCATCAGCAGGGATCAATCAATCAATCAAGATTCTATTAACCTGTTGGAGCCTAACTACTGAACGTCTAGCTATGTAGGTGCTTTTAGGAGTATCAGCAGGGATCTATCCGACCGGAGAACCAGACCTGGCCGCCGGCTGGCTTGGTTTGCCTGGGACTGTAACTTTTTCTTTTATTCTTTTTTTTTATAATATTATTTTATTATTGTCAGTAAATTTGAAAAGCCCTTGCGTAGGTTATACCTAGTTTTTGAATTTTTGGACAGGTTCAAGAATCTATCAAACATACATATTGGGCAAAAGCTAGGAATAAGATTGTAGTTAGCCCTGTGGGTATTTCCTGGGTGGGATTTTAATGAAGAAGGTATTTTTCTCACGGGCATAGGCTTGCTCAGTTTGTACACTTGTCACTGGGGTGGTAGTTTTAAATGTGTTGGACATGGATCGACCCCCAAGGGCAAGTAGGCTCGGAAGTTGAACACAGTGAAAAAGATGGCTGGCGGACGATATGCTGCGGACAGTACGCGAGAACATCTTTTCTTTACCTTTTTTAAGCTCCAAAATGAAAAAAAAAAAAAAAAAAAAAGAAGAGGCATGGAAAGGAAAGCGATAACATAAACAGACTAAACCCATCAGGTTTTGAGGGCTTGTCTTTTCTATACGATCTATGAGTGATCGGGATATGGCACCGATATGTCGGCGGACAGATCCGACGTCCCTCCCATTTTTACCATCCTATATAACGCCATTGGTGTGCAAATTGCAATCACAGCCTCCATGCAAGGAGTTTCTACATCTACACTACACGTCGTATAAAATGATACCATCACGAGCCCTTGGACGCTTCCTGTCCACATAGTAAGCCTCCAGCCATGACATTTCTGTTTCCCTAAACAAATTCACAACTAACACAAACAACCAGCACCACGCCGGCTCGCACATCGCTCAAATATCAACCACTGAAGAACCTGCGCAAAAGCTCTTCAATGGCGGCAACAGCAGCAGCGCCAGCAGCGCCAGAAGTAAAAGAAAGCGAGAGCGAAGCCGCACAGAAAAGCTACAAGATCGTCCAAGACGTTCGCAACTTCGCCGTGACGGAAGCCCAACGGCCGGACTTCGACCACGCCAAGGCCATCGAAACCACCAAATCTCCGTACCCAGCCTGGGACTACGGACAGGGGGTTCCCGACGACGGCGCAAGTCTATCGCAAGAGCATCATGAGGTCGATCCATATGCGCCGGGCCGGCTGTCGGTGAACAACTACCGGCTGCTCGTGTCTGCAATCGCCCCGCGTCCTGTCGGGTTCCTGAGCACCGTGAATTCCAAGGGGCAGAAGAACCTCTCCCCCTTCAGTTACTTCCAAGTCATCGACCATGACCCGCCGATGTTCATTGTCGGGTTCTCGTCCCGCCCAGGGCGGGTGAAAGACACGTACCGTAATCTCAAGGAAACAGGCGAGTGTGTGATCAACACCGTGTCCGAGAACATGATCGAGGCTGTCAATGCGACTTCGATTGATGCGCCGTACGGGGTGTCGGAGTGGGATGTTTCGGGGCTTCACGAGGCGCCCTCGACGACTGTGAAGCCGTCGCGCGTGAAGGAGTCGGTGTTCAATATCGAGGGCAAGGTGATCGATATCAAGGAGTTTGCAGACCACCAGCAGCCGGGCATGAGTATTGCCGCTACGGTACTGATCAAGGCGACGAGGTTCTGGATCAAGGAGGGCGCCGCTGATGCGGACTTCAGCCATATTGACCTTGATAAGTTGCGGCCGGTGGGCCAGCTGGGGGGCGTTTCTTATGGGCGGATTGTGTCGACTTTCGAACGGCCGAGGACGAGGTGGAGTAACGAGGCGCCGAAGAGTGAGTTGCTGTCTGGTTTGGAGGAGAAAGAAGGGGAATTGATCTAGACTGGCCTTGTATATATGGCATTGTGTCGGTGTCGGTGTCTGGTTTTCTGTTTCTTTTCTATTTCTTTCTGGATCTTCTCTGTATGGGATTTCAAGCATGCGGGTGTGTTATATAGAACGTGCTTTGATATAAACACTATATTACTATTTCCTCACGCGATGATTCAACAAATCACCATAACCGGGTTTCTTCTAGTAGAATCTCTAGAATCCCAAGATATTCAGACTTTACATCCAGGATTCACGACAGAGCATATATATTCTAAGGCCCAAGCATTCTCATAGAGCTTTGAAAACCAGCTAATTCGCATCTCACTTAACTCATTAGATTCACCCCCAACACCGAACGGTTAAATAAAATAAAATAAAACCTCCAGAAATCCTCCTATAGACAAATCCAACCTCCTAAAAACTTCAACCAAACCAAATCACCCTCATCTTTCCCCAAAGAAAGGAAAAGAAAAAGAGCCATTCAAGAAACCGGCTCCCGAACGGCAGGAAAATACTAAAACAATAACCCCAATCAATATCATATCTCCCTTTAACGACATCATCTCATCCCCGGAAGGTCACAGGGAGGAAGGAAATGGGAGTAGTTGCACATACCGGCCAAATCTCCACTTTTTCCAGGTCCCAAACGCCACTGGTGGCATAGGCGTCCTTCTTGATAATCTCACGCACTTCGGCCGCGTTCTCGCCGGTGTATACGACCATACTGCCTATAATCTGAACTTCGTTACTTTCGGTGGGGTGGGTTTTGAGAATGGCACCTGTTTTGATTTAGATAATACCAGAGAGAGAGAGAGAGAGAGAGAGAGAGAGAGAGAGAGTGTGTGTGTGTGTGTGTGTGTGTGTGTGTCCTCATCCATAAATACTACACCACTGCGGTTTGGTAATCTCTATAGATAATAACAAGATAAAAGTTTAGAACATACCTCCATCAACAACCCTCCCAGCCGCCACTAACGGCTTGACCCCTTCGTAATGCGCACTAGATACCAGAAAAAACCTCCCGTAAGTACTTCACGAACTGGATTCTGGAATCTTGGAATATGATGTACGGAGCAAGGTATGTATGTAGTAGTAGGGGTAAATAGCACCTCACCCTTTTACTTTCTTCCTTAGCTCCAGGACATTTGGCTTATCGGGCATGATGCAGAGGAACTCTTTCTTCTTCGGAGTTGCTGTTGCCTTTGTCGAGAGGTAGTATCTTGGGATAGCGGGCTTTGGTAGGATGTGCGTCCTGCCGGAGAGTCTGGGGGCTAGGCGGGTGAACATATTTGGTATGGGATTGTTGCTTGGGTAGTGAATTGTCTGGTCTTTTTGTAAGGAGACTGGAATTGGAAATTGGTGGGGTTCTTAGTTATGTATAAATAAATCATGGTGGTGGGCTTGTATGTGTCGGTGTTGGATTCCGATGTTTGTATTCTCCCCGTTCGGAGAGCGAGGCCGATGGGTGAGGGAAGGGGTGACTCTGGGTTACCTACTTTGTCTACTTCTGGTTCATGAGGTGGCCCAATAATGATTGCCAGTATCCTGGGTGATTGACAGGATGATTTTGGCCTTGGTGGTTGAGAATCGAGATCTACCTTGATACATACATCGCTTTATCACATTCTTGCTTTTCCTCTGTGAAATTCTACGTCTCCTAATTTCTGAGGAATAAGTATCTCCCCCAAATTTTGCCATTAGGTCAGCCTGATATTGTGAGATGTTCATTTTGGTTCTCTTCTATTATCTCGCAATGAACAGGAGAGGAAATGAATGCAAGGAGTGAGTCCGGGCTCATAGTTCTTATTGTGATAGTGTTGATTATGATTAATCGCTTTTGGGCCGCTGTATAGCTATACACTGATGCTCGTGATATGGCTGAGCGATATGGTGAGAGATTGTGTCCAGTCTGTCGGATAAAGCTGCTATCAGATCTAGAGAAATTCTATGTAGAAAACTGACGCCCTCTAGCGATGGATTATGTGGAACACAGGCCGAAGGCCCGGCAAGTCGTCTCACGTTTCATGGATGGGAATATGTACTGTACAAACTGACAACTAGCATGCACGATATTGCCAGAAAGATCTGAAATAGAACTGAAAAATTAGAGTACATCCGAAACGAAACTCGCGCTCAGTCAACAACAATAAAGGTCCATATAGAGCAAACGTGGAGCAGCGAGACAATAGTCGCTGCAGTCGGATATGCCGACATTCAATAATGAGGACGGTGGTTTTTTTATTCAGTCCTGTTTGTTCTGGCTGCCAGCGCCGTTCCCTGATGATGTGGTTCTCTTTCCGCTATTAATTTGGGCCGCAATCTGACTCTGTTTGAACTTCTCAAAGCCCTCTGCATCTTGCTTATGGACTGCCCACAGCTCTTCCACAGTCGTGCCTAACTTCTCAAACGTTTTGTCTGCATCCAAGCCGTCAAAATGGGTGTGCTCCTGCTCCTCCTGCAAACGTTCGAGTTTCTCGCGCAGAGCAGCAATGTGTGCATCGTCTAGGGCGAGGGACGAATCGTCATCCCCTTGATCGAATGAGGGATTAAGGAAATCGCGGCGAAGATTTTGGCCAAGACGATGGACGTGGCCTTCTTCGGAGGTCATTGCACGCGAATGGAGAGAAGTCATTGAGCTTGCTCGCGATATGCCCAAGGCGTACTGATCGACATCTTCATCATCAATAGCACACTCATCACCTTGACCGGAGATCGGTTGATTGCCGAATACAGTCCCACAATTCACGTCGTCGCCAGAATTCTGGGAGCTAGAATCAGGAACCGGAGCAAAGACTGGCTGTGGTATGACCCGTGTCTCTGGGTACTCGTCCTCGAACCGCTGAATTATCCTATATAGGGTGATGTCAAGGAATTGAAGACGTCCTAGTGTAGGAACCGATGAGTTAGCATTATTCTTAGTCTGTAGATGCAACGCGTGGACATACGGTAATTAATATCATTTCCGGCTCTATCCTCACGGACAAGGGCTGATTGAATCCTGGTCCGAATATTCCGGGCGGATTCAAGTAAATTCTTCGACATATCACCGGGTCTTTTCGTCACATAAGACCGGGACTTCCTGTGCCTAGGCGTTGTCGTGCCACTGGGCGGGCCAGACTGATCTCCGGGCATATGACGATCAAGGTTACCAAGACAGACCCCCAGAGCTTTGACTACGCCGGTGCCTCCAATCACATAATCCTCGTTAGGAGCCGGCTCATCGTCTTCCTCACCAACCTCCTCTCCATTGCCTCGGCCAACAATATGTTGCAGGATTTCCGGTACAGGAACCGTCTCACGAGCACAGGACGGGTCGCCAGGCACAGATAAATCTCCTTCCATCGCACCTCGTTCGAGATTTTGGAGAGAATAGGCCACGAGCTGAGAGGCGAGAGCCTTCACAACTTCATTGTTTTCCGCATTCGGGACTTCGATTTCCACGGCGATGATCGTCCGCGACACACGTACCGCTGTCATCAAGGACGCGTAAACAGCGCAGGCTTCTTCCTGGTTACTCGAGTCCGTTGCAGCGGCTAGCGCACTGATGGCAGGGTTTTCTAATATGCTCAGATGGCATAATTTAGGGCATTCGGGGAGGACTTCGGCAAGAGCGATGGCATGGTCGGCGGACAAATTCACATCAGCCAAATGGATGCGCTTCAGTGAGGGCATTTTGGGAAGGAAACGCCGGAAAGTTGCTAGAGCATCAGGCTGGTGCGAAAATAGCTCTGGATTATGAGAGAAGTCAATGAATAGGAGATTAGGAAGCCGAGTCAGTGCTTGGAGCAAAGGACTAATGACAGTCGGGGTAAGAGCACAGTCGGCAAGGCTTAATGCGCAAAGGTGGGTTTCTCTATCAATTGCTGATGTGATCAGATCCAAATGATCTCGGATGGGATTACCACCTAGATCAAGCCCTTCACATTTGCTTGATTTAAGATATTGAATCATGTGCCCCAACCCTTCTCTGTTCAGTTCATTATTCGCGAAACCAAGCCTCCGCAAACCGAGGGTCGTGGCTGCATCGCAGATCTTCTTCACTTCCTCTGTTGTAGGTTTGCACTCGCTCAGCAAGAGTTCCTCAAGATGATCACCGCCGAAGCGCCGAGAAAGGGAGTTAGCGAATACAGTAGCAACATCCAACGTGGCGCCAGTAGAACATGAGGTTTTTGAAACCTGGCCATTCGAATCAAGTGTTGTGATAGGTGTCTTTGGAAATGGTATACCTGACAGGTCAATGGCCTTCAGGGATTTCGAGAGATGAACGAACAGGCAAATATGGCGCCACCCTTCCTTGCTGATCTTTGGGTTATCTTTGAGGGATAATTTCTCTATTACGCTATTCCTCTCTTCTTTAGCCGGAGCCTGAGAGTTCAAATTGCCTGTTCGCTTGCGTCTCTGCCTCATCTGCTCCACTGTTTTTGTGGAAAGCAGGGCAGCAAGAATTGACCGCACCGAGTCATCCGTCAAAGCACACTTTTCCAGAATGATCTTTCGGACAGGGACTACAGCCAGCCAGTCACTGAACGTAGCCAAATCCTGAGGGGTCATGGGAAAGTTGGTGAGGTCAAGCACGCCAACCGTTCCTGGGGATTCCGCGAGGATGGAGGAAGGTGCCGAGATTTCATCAACTATTCTTTTCAGCACCGGCGTCTCCCGTAACTGGCAGCAACGTCTGTATATCCGCACTGGGTCTGTCGTCGGGTGGCTCTGTCTAGAGCGCGAGTTACCAGGCAGAGGCACATGGGGATAGCCCTCATGATCATCCGCAGTTAATTGCAGAGGAATAGAACCATTCGCCTCTGCTTGTCTCCGTCTCTTCTCCTTCCGCTCCCTCCTTTCCTCCTCCGATCTCTTCTTCTTCTCTTGCTTTCTCGTCGGCTCTTTAGCTTCGCCATTTACTTTAGCATCACTCGGGGTAGCTTGTTGGCTAGCCTGCTTTCCAGGGGCGGTATTTTCTAGGTTCTGCTTTTCCTTATCTGCCAACACCGTCTGTGGATGTTTCAAAGCAGAGGCCTCATCTTTGCTTTTCGACTTGACGCCTGACTTTTTCGTTTTTCCGTTTAGTTCTGAGGCGGCTTGACGTTCGGCATTGGGAAGACTGCTTTCTTCGTCGTACTCTCGGCGAGAAATCCCCGCAATCTCAACATCCACACAAAATGCAACGCGTCGTAACTTGGTCGGGTCTAAATCTGGGATCTTGCACCTATCCCGGCCCCGGTCAATGTTCATAACGCGACGCTCGCAAATAACGCCATTTGTAGCCAACTTGCCCGATCCGCTCGATGAAGAAGATGACAGTTTCCGAAAGGCATTCTGAAGAAAAGAGGGGCTTTTGGGGGATGTGGAATTAAACGGATTTGATTCGTCTCTCCTTTCCTCCTCTTTGTCCTTGGGGGAATAGGCTGCTCCGAATGGGTTGTGTATGTCAAGTTTTGAAGCAGGAGAGGTTGCCTTGACGGTCGGCTGACTCTTCAAGCTGGACTGTGACGGAGGTGTAGAGCCCGAAGAGAACTTGGAGCTGAGACTTGAGATCCATGAGTTTCTTCTCCCGATTGGCTTCGGGGCACTTTTCTGAGGATTCGGGGACGATCCAGTCGACTTTCCATCTGTTGTCTTATCGTCCGGTCTCACTTCCTTCTCGATCCGATGAACATTCTTTTGCGCCTCCGGTGTAGGTGTTGTAGCAGGGCTGGGGGGCTCGTATGGCGGTGGTGGCGAGGTTCTCTCGGCGGGAGTTTCTTTAGTTCGTGATGCGACGGTGGGTTCTGTATCGATACTCGACTTGTCGCTAAGTGTAGAAGACGCGGATTTGCACCTGGAGAGATGGTCTGTTGGAGTGTTAGAGGCCAATCCAAATGACGGTGAATGCGACAGAAACCCCCCATGGTGGGTATAGCGCTGACTAGGGTTTGTTGTCACCTTTCTGCGTATGATGCAGCCAGCTGACATCAACGGTCTTGACTCCCTCCATTTTGGATTTTAAAATTCGGCTGAGATGTCGGTTGGGAATCGGAGGAATTGGTGGCCCAACAAATTAGTTTGTGTAGTGGTGAATCAGAGCCGACAGGCTCAAAAGCGCATACTCCGGTCCACTCTGTCGAGAATTAACCACAATTCGAGGCCGAAACGATTCAACAATCGAGGGAATTAATTGTGGAATATAGTGTGTCGGGTCAAAGACGCATCTGTTCCGCAATGAACCATTACAAGGCTTGACTGTGGACATATAACATCATGACATAACGACAAGGCCTGGCGATCATGGTGGGTGTGGAGAAAACGACTGGTGATAATGCGGCAGGGCGAACAGATGACAAGGACAAGTTCACGAGGAACAAGAAACACCTTGAAAACCTTCAGGAGTAAGGAGTCAAGGTCCCAAAAAAGGAGAGGTAGCTAAAAGGCCAGTGCGGAAAGATACAAATTAGGACGAATGGCACTGCGTACCTTTGACCTACTAGTTCAAGATGGCCGACTGCGGACTTATTCATTTAGTGGGTATTTTGTCGAACGCTGAAGGAATTCTTTGCGGAGGGTGGGTTTCTCTCCTTACCTAATCCTAATACGACCACGGTACTCCGTACGAGATGGTAATATAATACCAGTGACGTCCATGGGAGACGACATACCCAGATTGATTGTATGCAGATTGCATGTCGCACAACTTCAAGTTATCCCTCGCCTGGAGGTATAACGATTCTGGCGTTACTCACAGAGTACTACTACAATAGGCCTCCCTCTTGTACACCATAAGCGACGGACCACCGTCAAATCGCCTGCCACTTCCTCTTCCGTGGTTTCCGCCTGTAAATTCCGCTTCCCCCCCTCACACGACACGCCGCCAAGAATTGCCTAGAACGCGTACGGTAACGATACGTGGGTCAAGAAATAGGGTCAATCAAGAGGGCCCACGTCTGTACCATATACTATCGGTGCCCCATGATTTTAGCAGATTCCCCCCCCTCTCTTCCCATCGAGGCTGTTAGTGTGGGATCTGACAAAGTCGATGATTACCCTCTTTGTATTATGGGTTGGTAACTAACGGAATACCAACGACGTGTGAAAGCCCTCCAAGATGTATGGACCGCCATCCTTTGCTGTGTAACAAGCCATAGAAGCTTGTTCTGCTCATTTCTGAGGGGCACGGGATGCATAGGTTAACCTAAGATATTGATAATCGTGATTTAATCAACTGCGTATTGGTCCAGCAGCCGGTCGCCTACCAGCACTTCGTACTACTAGGCCAGCCCTAGTTGTTACATATGACATATCGTCAACCTAACTATTAGTATCATGATTGCATAATCTTGAAGACCATTAGTATCGGATCGGTCAAACTTTGACTGAATACCATAAAAAAATTAATGAGAGAGAGAGGAAAAGATCCAAAAAAGGTAGAGAAACGGGGCATTGAAGGGGGAGGAACGTTTTCGTCCGATCAAGATCTCCTTATCCACGCAGCCTGGTTTGGTACCGTGTGGCGTCCAGTGTTTCCGGGGGTTACAATTGACTTGAGTTTAAAGTATGACGATCCGAACCTTTCAATACAGGAGAATGCCTGATTCAACATATTGCGTCGAGCCTCTGCGTCGTTTAAACTTTTTTTTCTTTTTCTTTTTTTTTCTCTTTCTCTTGAGGTTTTCTCGTCGCTCAACCCCCTCCTTTTTTTTGATTTTTCTTTTTCTTTTTACCTCCTTTTCATTCCTTTCCCCTCTCCACTAAAGAACATCTGACTGGACTGCAGGGTGTTCTTTCGGGAAATCCGAGGGGTTTCTTCTTTGCCCGTTTTGACTTTTCGGCTGATCTCGTAATTTTCTGTTTCAATGACAAAATCATTTTAGGTAACATCCCAACATAGTTAATCAGTCATAATATGATTTATATGAAAGAAGCAGAACTAGAGGTTGAATGCGTTTGTAATTTCGGCAAGGTCTGGCCGCGAAGAACTACCTAGCCGAGTAAGATGCTCCGGAGTACATAATGTATGTAAAACTGATGTACAGCACATTTCGAGCATATCCACTCCTCAACAAGTGGTTCCAGTTCCAGCACCGCGGGAACAGTCTAATAATCTATGGTGTAATACATAGTCCAAACCGGACGAAGATCCTTTCGCTACCACAAGGTGGATCAGGTGATCGGTGGAGCATATGCTGCCATCTTGGGTTAGCTCTCGGCAAACACGTGAGACAATGAAGGTGGGCTACTCATGCCAGGTAAGACAATACCGCTACAGGCGAACATCATAGCGCTGGAGACCTATTGAAGTTTCCCTCATGACGTATGATATGCCATGATATAGTTGGGCAATACAGAACAGAGTAGGTGGGAGGATATTATGTTCACTGTGGCAAGTAACCCCGTCTCGTATGATATATCATTGCTGTCTTGATACAGCTGGCAACCCCGCCGAAAAGGAGGTGGATTAACCATCCGATGGCGTCGTTAGTACGCCGCCATGTGCTATTGGTTGTCTGTACAGAAGAACAAACAGTCCTACCCTTTCATGCCAATTATTATCTTCTTGGTTTGTTCGTCACTAGGACTGGACACAATAGCAAAATACGAAGTTTGACCCTGTACAGTGTCATGACATCCCGCTCGGTTTCAATGCCGATGTGCTCGTGTTCCTTACCTATAGAAGCCAAGAGGGTATAGAGGATGTCAAGTTGGCGTGGCTGAAAGCCTCAGTAGCGCTTTGCATAATCAGTCTCCAGCGGCAAACTTAATACAACCTTAAGCAATTGGGAAGGCCTCGAGGAATGAATAATAGATAGCATACACCAAGGGCAAGCAAACGCATATATATGCGATTGCTGGGTTTTTGACTGCGATTTCAATTGGCTTGATCAATGTGTCGATCAGTATGGCCTGGAAGTAAACCGCAGTACGTAATCCAAGATAATATTATTGTTCTAAGGTCTAAAAATTATCTATTACTCTTTATCTATTAACATTGCCGAGAATCAAACACAGTGACTAGCATTAATGCAAGTCATCAAACCAGAATTAAGCACCGTGAAGGCTTCTGAACGTCGAATACTAGACCAGTTTCGAATTGGTAAGCATCCAAGCAGGGCTGGTCGTATCAGGAGCCAAACGAGAGGCGGTAACTTCTTCATTTGCTCTTCTTACCCTTGGGCACTCTGCAGAGCCAGTACAGAAATATGGCTGCAGCGATATTAAACGCCACGTACACCCACATCAACCCAAAGTCCCTCCATCGTGTTGAGAAGTCGATATTAACATTGTGCAGAAACTGGGTAGTGTTCCCCGTCGTGCAAAAGTGACAATCATCGCCTCCCTGGGCTTCAGAATTGAACAGATAGCCTCCATGGGTGGAAATATACTCTTTCATATATTCACCACAGGTTAGGTTTGCGGGAGTAGAAAATGACAAAAACTCATTTTCAGCACAGTGCATTGGTGCTTCACCGAGACTGGTTGATAGCAACCCAGATACTAGGTACGTGAATGGGTTGACTCTGTACATGAAGATCCAGAAGCCGGGAAGAGCGTCCGGACCCGCAAGAATTCCGCAGAATGCGTACATCATGATAGCCAATATGTTGGAGAGACTCGAGGCGATCTCTTCACTTTCGATGCCTGCAATCAACATGTGTGCTAGTGAACTAGCGAAGAGAAAGGTCACCCAAATGAAGAGGAAGGCGAGGGTGCTCCGGTAGTGCTGCGTGTCAGTGTACTGGGCATTATGGAAAAGGCCCACGGGGTAAAACCAAACAAGGAAACAGAATATTGCCATGATCTGGGACATGTTAGAAGCAACCCATTCTACAGGCGTTGTACACAAGCTATGATGATAAGACTCACCGAGTTCCATGCAAGCTCAACCATTATGTTGGTGACAACGAATGCTTGCCACGAATAAGTTTTCGACTGCCGCTCCCGAGCTTCGTAAAGGATCCGTTGCGTTACAAATGACGGGATAATTTGGATAATCAACTGGATGACGACGAAGAGGAAGATGAAAACGCCAAACATTTGATTTTGAAGGCCCTGGGCTGTATTGTCTGCTTTGAAGAAAGAAAATCCTATAAAGAGTGACTTGGGAGCAGCCTATTAGAACTAGCGTAGGTATATAAGCCCTTCGAGAGAATACTCACAGAACCGATCGTAAGCAAAGCCTTGGAATAAATGTACGATGGTGTACGCCAGTACTGTTGGAACACCCTAAGCCCAACTTGTGTAAACTGTGTCAAGAATGGAGCTGCGAATTCTGCATAGCTGGACTTGTCATTAATATCCGAAACGGGCGAGGGTTGGTTGGCCAAAGCTCTCAAGTTTGAGAGTTCATGGTGCACATTCTGACATTCGGGGCTGTTTCGCCAAACCGCAGGCCAGTCAATCTCACTTTTAGCCCCAGGTGCGGCGCCAATCACTTCAAGCATGTGCTCTGCTGGGTTGCCGCCAGGTGGTAAAGCAGGGCCACCATTACGAGTGAAATAGTCCATCAGTATTCTAGACTCGCGTCCGATCTCACCAAAGTAGACGGTTTTACCTCCCTTTGCCAGAAGAAGCAACCTATCGAAGCGTTGGAATAACATGGCAGATGGCTGGTGAATGGTACACAGGATAGCTTGCCCATTCTTGGTTAGAGTCTCCATCAGATTGCAAATTGACCACGATGTTTGACTATCCAGGCCTGAGGTAGGCTCGTCTAGGAAAAGAAGCAGTTTCGGGCGTGCAGCTAGCTCAACGCCAATTGTAAGGCGCTTTCTCTGCTCCACGTTAAGGCCCTCTCCAGGTATCCCAACTATAGCGTCAGCGTAGTCTCTCATATTGAGAAGATCAAGAACTTTCTCAACATAATCCAACTTTTCCTCTCGGGTAAATTGAGGCGGTTGTCTAAGCAAGGCACTAAACTCTAGGGCCTCACGCACAGTGGAAGTGTGAAGATGAAGGTCTTGTTGTTGTACATAGCCTGTTTTGCGTTGGAATGAGCTGTCTCGTGGTCGTCCATCAACGAGCATATCACCGCCAACAACTCCGACTGTGGTGCGGTTAGCCAGCACGTCGAGTAGAGTAGTCTTTCCAGCACCGGAACTGCCCTGTGTATTTCTTGTGAGTCTGACATGATTGGGAATATTTCGAGAGAAATAGCTTACCATCAAAGCAGTCAAAGTGCCAGGCTTGATCCAACCATCAACATGATCCAGAATCCGCCGGGTTTCACTCTTGATTTTAACATCATAGCATACATTTTCCCAGTGAAATATAGATGTTTGTTTCTCCACATCTATATTCGAGCTAGGTCCTTCGCTATGCTTTTCGTTTTGGACGACTGGGGCTTGTGTCCGCTCCTCATCGTGTTGACCATGTTTTATCCTGGCTTTTTGTGAGCTGCCACGACGAAACACAAGAACCTCTCCTTTTGACCGCTCAGAAGCAACTAGTTCTGTTGCAATGATTTGGCACAGTGCGAGGAAGACAGTGAGTCCAAGAATAATACCGAAATTTCTCCAGCGATGACTATTCTCATATCCATATGTGGATTGAACAAAAGCCGTGCCTTCGACAAGATCTGAGCCTGGAGTAGATCCTACAACAGAGCAGACGCGCTCACCTTTGGAGATGTTCTCGTAACCTACCCCAGAAGGGACGAATGACACACAGGGGAAAGTCCTGTCGTTAAATTCATTGACCATAAGAGCCTCGAAGCCATATGCGATAGGATTCAAGTGCCGGATCCATGAAGCCCATCCGCGCATGTAGTCAACTGGGATAGCAAACCCAGTATATAGAACTATAGCCATAAGGATGATTGATGACGGAGCTAGCGCCTGCTGGATAGTTTTGGTGAGTGATGCGAAGAGGCGGAAAAACATTGACATGCTCATCACCATCATAAAAGATATTAAATAGTTGAAAAAAAAAGGGCCGGGTTCACGACGGAGATTTGCCATAAAGTATAGTGTTATGTTCATCAGTATTGAGTTCACAATTTTGTATGGCATATCCATAATCATTGACGAGATAGCCTCTGCACTAGGGTGATAGAGGGCATATCGGTTATGTTTTTCCACAATTGTCCGTTTTGCATACAAGCTCAGAATTTCGAGCATGCTTGAAAAGGCATTCAAGAGAACCATCATGAATAAAAGAGCTCCGCGGGAGAAGAACGACGAAGTATTGCCGGAAAGATTGTAGAAAATGCTTGAAATCATCAGTGCCTCAAAGAAATTGTTAATAAGCATGACGATGGTGACGCTTGGGTCATTCTTGAGGCGCTGCCACTCCCTCCACATGCAAAGCCGAATTTGGCCCCAGTATGACAGAGTATATGGTGATTTCTTTCGCTGGTTCTTTGACTTTTCTGTCTTCCGCGATTGGGCAAATCGGTCAAGATCGGCTCCATCAAAGGGGTGCTCACTAGCGTACTGATCAATTTGGCGTAACAAGGATTGGCGTTCAGGACTCTCTTTCCAGCGCCTAGCAAACTCCTCGGGTGTTCTAGGTGCCAGGCTCTCAAAACCTGGCCTGATAATGCGCTCAGTTGGACTGGACATCGAAGTGAGAAAGTCGGCAGTTGTCTGAGACTCGGGGCATAGAAAGCCGAGTTGTTCAAAATACCCTTTAGCACTATGAGCAGCACCGAAATATATCTGGTGTCCCTCATATAAAACAATGACCTTGTCGAAAAGCTAGATTACTTGTTAGCAGTATCCAACACCTGGCTATGGCCTCGTGGGACTTACATTGTATGCAGCTTGAGGAGCCTGGTAAATTGCAACGCATGAGGTCATTCCAAAAACATCGCTTTGTGTCCGTAGGGTCCTGCAAAACTCCACTGCGTTCGCACTGTCCAATCCTCTAGTGCTGTTATCCCAACACTGCAATGGGGCATAGCTTAACGCAGCCTCCGCGATCGTAACCCGCTTCCTCTCACCCCCGCTGACACCACGAACGAAATCATTACCGACCCGGGTATTGATCGTATGACTGATCCCAAACATGGCCATAATTACATCTCGTAGATGAGTAGCATACTCTTGGGAACTGATGCTACCCGGAAGGTGACGAGGCGCACGGGCAAGAGACGCAAAGTACAGTGTATCGCCGACTGAGAGCTGTGGATAGTGCGCGTCAACTTCAGCAGTATAAATAGCCTCGCCTCGGAAATCAGTTGACATTTGTCTGGGGGTTATGCCCTGGTAGTTGATATAGGTTTCCGGGTCTACCTGAAAACCATGGGTTTCGCCGGCAATGGTTTTGAGAAACGTTGAACAGCCTGATCCAGGAGGACCGAGAACACAAAGTTGCTCGCCAGGAAGAACTAGTCCATCAAGGCCTTGAAGAATGTTTATCTTCCGTTTTTTGCCGCTAAGGAACTGATATATCTGTGTCGGCAACTTCAGCAGGGCATTTCCAACACTCATCTGGTAGTCTACGGGACTACCGAAACCAGAAACGTTCAGATTTTTGAATGCAAACCCAGCAACTCGTGGCGGGCAGTTCCCATCTGCATTATATCTGGCATTGTAGAAGGCTTTCGCCCAGTCTCTGGCACGAAATTCAGGACTGTTTGGGTCCAGAGATCCACCTTCACTCGCTTCGAACGGGGAAAGTTGATGAAATCTTTCAGATTTTGTGCTCAGTTTGCGCGCTAGGCTCGTTAGTCGCTCATCGATTTCTGCTTGACTCTCTCCAAGTTTGTCCTTCTGTTCAGCATCCAACTTTTCACTGTTTGCACAGGTTTGAGTCCCTGAGCTGGTGCCGTCGTCCATGGCGAGAGCTATATCCGAGGAAGGCGGAGGCGGAGGCCCATGCCTTTGGGAATACGACATCTGTAGTTTGAATGTCTATAGATTTCGGGATTTTAGCAAAGGTACCGAGTATGGAAACGGAAACGACTGACTCAAGGGCAACGCAATTGTTGTCTCTGAATGACAATGGCAGATGTGAGTAAGACTCCACCTAGCTTCTAAACTCATGAAGAGCTGTTCATGTCAAGCTACAAACAAAGGCTCGTAGGGTTATGCTGGGAGGGTCACTTTATACATAGGTAAGGGACGCCAAGCCACAGAAAATTCATGGTCAGAAACTGTTTAGTAGCATGCCTGGACCACTAGGCAACTTAGGAGTGAGCATCCTCACGCGCGGAGGCCACAATATCGGATTCGGACTCTTGGCCCAGGCAGCTCCGCCTGTGGGTCCGCTGGCACGCAGTAGATAGATTAGTTGTCTTGTGTGCGATATCCAATATGTATACATTGTCTAGTATACTACCACTACATGGCAGTCTCTGTGGCGCTAGGAGTCCGTAGACACCGGGATCCCGTATATGCAACCTGATTTATTGTTCTTGGCCCAAAGTCAAGTAGAGAGAATGTGTGACGCCGAGTCAGAGATGGTGGTCAGCCCAGATCTTGGGAAGTGATCCACACGAGAGAGGAAAACATCCCGGGATCCGCGGGCTCCGGCTCCACCGGCAGACGAGGCTCATACTAAGGTACTAAAAGTCCTATGCCACTCTAGGCTAGATATTTCTTTTTTGAATTGTTTAAACTTGGTAGTGTGGAGTCTTCGGACTTTCGGACGATAAAGATTTCTCCGTGGACAGGCTCAATGGAATCATTCTTCGTGACTCTAACCTAATGTCGACCCCGATGTCTTTACCTGACCAATCCATTTCGGTGGGTGTTCATCCCAGCTCAGGAATCCTACTTTCGACGCTAAATATAGACAGTGTGAAAGGTGTAGGAAGAAAAAGGTTCTCACTCTTGACAGTTGTATACCGGAGAACTCTTTAGCTTACCTGGATGAAACGTGAGTAGATCGGTTGTAACAAAGCGCTGCCTCAATGTAATCGATGCATCACCTCTAATGTCGAGTGCGTGTACCCGACACGACAGCGGAGGACCAGAAGATCAAGGTTCTTATGAAAAGATGCTCCTTGTCCTACTATGGAGACCGCTAATCTTGACAGGACGGTGTATCGTGCAAGGCAGAATGATGGCGTCTTCAATGAGGCCTTATCTGACATTCTCAGACGCCTGACTTCCTTAGAGCAATCTCTTGCAGTAGCGTCATGTCCGTCTCCTGCAGTGGATAGCCAGGGATGCCTTCCTACCCCGAGTCTATCCGCGCTATTCCACAATGAAATGCCAGAACCCCCTCAGAATCACGGTAGGTACTCCTGAATGATCATGAACGCAAGCAGGTGCTATAATGGATCATAGGCAACTACAATTTTGTGTCAAGTGCGATTCCAGAGCATATTCCCTCCTCTCATACCGAACAAACTACGCCAAATATCCCGGTGTTCACCTCAGACACTGGTGGCACCTTGGTTTGGGATGATGCATCCATCACCAAAGACATGACCACAAAATGGGTCAATGGTACGGGTTTCCGGTCATGGTAGTACGGACTGCGTATAAACTAATGCATTCGTAGTATTTTATGACTTATCATGGGGCCCTGAGCTTCCTGTGGGAAAAGAGTTCTTCTTTCGTCTTCCTGACCTGTTCGACCTACCACACGTCAAGATCGACACTTCCGCACTTCTTTTATATTATAATGTTCTTCTGCAAGGGTTATTCATGGATCGAGAAGTTGGCAACAGAAGAAAAGACTATGCTTCCTATATCTATAGAAAAATGCTAGAACATGCTAAAGCTTGGGACTTCGAGACCCAACCTACTCTCACAGACCTTTACGCCGCAGTTCTCTTGGTACGTCGCGCTGTCATAATAGACCGCTGGGCAGATCCTAATCCGGCTGAAGATTTTTACAGCAAATTGCTTCTTCGACAGAGAGCTATCGTGGGAATTCCATTGTTCGGCATACCGCATAGCCTGTACCTTAGGTTTTCTATTGCTAGACGCCGGCGCCAATGACAACTGCCAGTCTCCAGATGGCCAGTCAACTTATAAAGACCAGATGCGGTTCTGCATCTGGAATTTGGTGCACAATGATTGTATTTTCCGCCTTCATCTAGGCAAGCCAGGCCTTGTCAACCCTAGCGCAATGGTTGTCAAATTCCCAGAGCTGTCTACGTGGAACCCTAACGAAGGTCTAAATCGATCAGCCCATATTAATTTCCTGGTGGCTACGCGACTTGCCTTTGCGAAACTACAGTTTTTCGATTTGATGGATGATTCACGGAACAAAGGATCACAGCCATGCGACCAGTTAATAGAGAACTTAATCAGTGAGACTCAAGCAGCCCTTGCAGATTGGAAAATAGTAGGTTGATACGACAATATAATACAGTCGATGTCATTCTCACATCCATATGACGCAGAATGAAAGCTGTGACAACGGCGCCTGGTTCTACGACGAATTAATCCAAAACGCCTGCACCACAATCATTCTAGCCAATCGTACGAGATCGGTATCAAATAATCAGACGTCCAAAACCCAGTCCCTGGAGGCGGCCAGGAGAGCAATTGAAACCACGAAGCGAGCAATGGCCATTGATCCGACTACTCCTAACTGGCCGATTTGGTACGTTGTCACATTGTACAAAACTGAATAGGGCTCTTCTCAGCTGACAGTCCCTATATTGACTCCCTAGTTATTTCTCTTTCTACTCTGTCGTCACTGTCCTTACCATATTCGCTAATATTATGGAGACAAATGAACCTACTGCCATCGCTCACGACATGTCCCTCGTGGTGTGGCTCGGGGCCATGCTGGTCGAGTGGACAGCGGAGCGTGAGGAACTCAGGCCCGTTGAGGCTGCCGTCAACGCATTAAATGATATCTGTCGGCAAGTCAAACTGTGCCCATCCAGCATACAGACACCTCCCAGCAGTCAGCTTTTCACTGGAGTGACACCCGCTTACGGGATAACACTCAGCCCCAGTTCAGTCCAAACACTCAATTGTATCGGTATCAAAGTACAAGATCTTGTTCAAAGACCATACGAGGCGACTTTACGTATCGAACAGTGGATTTACTCTCAGCGCTCTAGCAGTCCTGGGAGATGACCATTCTCTGATTTTGGCAAGCCGTTGAGTTATGCCACCATTTCCTTACTGCATAGATCCCTTGTTTCATGAAGTGCTTTTTAGATTCCTAGCGTTTTCTTAGGCGCCTGGCTTGTCTATCAAAAAGGACCTTGTTTTCCTGTTTGTTGTTACTAGGTAAATTTGAGCTGTGTCAGAAATAATAGTGTATCTAGATACAAGCAATTCTCTCTTTTGAGGCTTGCTTAATGTTATAATGTACAAATATATATCCCTATCTACTATCAAAGATTTCCTTCAAATCCTTGCTAGTTGATAAGTAGTTGTAAATCAAATATTATTCGTGAATATATATTTATATATATCTTTATGCCTTTACCTCATTTACCATACGACATCATGCACTTCCATATTGTATGTATTTTAAAAGGTTTTCAAATACTACGAATGAAGTACTAGGACTTTCCTATTCTTGCTGGTTTGTTGAAATTATTTTAGTAAAACGGCTCCTACATAATAGATTAATTAAGTATCATTTTTTTGGTAACAGCAGGTGACATGCTGGCGATACTAGGGTTTAGAAAAGGCTTCAACTACATAATTTTGCACATTAGACCCCGATCGAGGTAAACAAGTCTCGTTAACATGGTTGCTAACGCAATCTCCGAAGCATCCTGGATGATGCTCCAGTAATGTTTCAGTTGATATACCATGGACTGGTCGCACCGATCGTTAATTCCATGTTAATTGGTTGAACAGCGAAAAGACTGGAGGTTGAGGAGATGTGACGGCAGAAGGGAGTGAGATTGGGAGGGGTTACTGTGGGGAGAGTTACTATACATATTTAAACTACGTCTACGAACACGGTCCATCGGAGCATATTGAACGATTAATCAAATTCCCTGGGAATCAACCCGATTATTGCTCCGAAGAAACCCTGAAATAACAACGGAAGTCGTGACAGTCATGAACACTACAGAAATCCAGAAACGCCGGTTTGGCAAGAAAGAACCTAATTCCCCCTATTATTTGTCTGAGAAGTAAACTTTTTGGTGGACTATCGCATTAAGCATGATACTTAAGCAGCAAGCTCACGGATCTTCTGCTCAACACGAGCCTTGCGCTCAGCGTGGGTAAACCTCTTCTTCTGGAACTTCTTGCTCTCGGCCTTGTACTCCTCCTTGGTCTTCTTGGAGCCCTCATCCTCATCCTTCTTGAAGGGGTCCTCACGGATGGCCTTGTGGGCCTCAGTGTAGAGGTCCTCAATGTCACCGGCCTCAACCTCGTTCTCAATGTACTTGTGGAACTGACCGCGGTAACGCTCCTCATCGTCGTCGGCAAGACCCTCCATGTACTCAGCGACGTGGCCACCGAAGATGTAGTTGCGGAGAGTCTCGGCATCGAGCTCCTCGGTCTCAATGTCGAAACCGGGGAAGCGGTTCTCGGAGTGGGGGACGAGGATACCACCGTCGGAAGCACCCTTCATGGCACCGAAGACACGGGCACCGGTGGAGGTACGGGCAAGACCAACATCAAGGAAGGCCTTGAAGGGACGGCGCTCACCGTCATCGGTCTCAGCGGCCTCGGTGAGAGTGTACTCACCGTCAGCCTCCTCAACACCGGTGAACTGCTCGTCAATGCCCAGCTTCTTGAGGGTACGGCGGGCAAGGAGGAGACCGGTGGCGTAGGCGGCAGCCCAGTTGGTCAGACCGTTGGTGATGCCATAGCGCTTGAGCTCGTGGGAGTAGGCGCTGGCGAAGACCTTGTCACCGGAGATCTCAGAGTAGACGATCTGGGTGATGATGTCGCGGTTGGTGAAACGGACAACGAGGCGGTACTTGGGAGCGTTGTACTTGTTCTTGGCCTGGGTGATCAGGCGCTTACGGGCATAGTAATCAGTCTTGCCCTCTCTGCGACGGCGGTACTTGGTCTGGTAGCGGCTGCGAAGGTATTAGTATTTCGGCCCGCAATGAAGTTTTTTTTCTCTTTTTCAGAAGTTCAAAGACTCACCTGTAGTAAGCGCTGTTCTTGACGAGCTTGTGGAAGGGCTACAAGAAAAGCATCCGAGTCAGCAATTTGCGCTTCAGAGGAAGTATATCCGAAGCATCTTGCAAAGACCCATTTTTCCAGTCCCACAAATCCTGCCCACGGCAGAACAAAATTGAGACTAGTCAAGGGAGATACTGGACAACACAAAAACGGTCGTCATCCGTCCAAGAAAACAGCAAAACTCACCATTTTGACTGTTTGCCGTTGAGAACCGAGTTGTCGATGTTGGCTGAGGAAAAAAAGAAAGCGAAATTCGAGGGAGGACTTTTGTGGAAGACTTTCGCTTAGCGCGGTTCTGCATCCCACCGCTGAATTGAGGTTGGCCACGAGTACGGCAACCCGTCTTAAAGACCACCACCACCTTAATTTACTAGTCCTATGGGTACGGACATTTCTTCTCTTCCCCCGTAAAATAGAACCAATCGATTTATGACTATTCTTTGTTTTTTTCTCTCCTGTAATATTCCTTCATTCACCAGATATGCCTAACTGAATGTTACAGTACTATATATAGTATTATAATACTCCCCAATCAAATACCTGGTCAGGTCATGTGATTCCTTCGCTGCACCAGTCACTTGAGCTGCCAGCCCCAATTATCCTTCCTACTGAAGAGGACATCCGAAGATCTCTCCCAGCGCGGTTTAGCAATAATTCAAAAGGCAGGTCGGGCCGTAAGAGATCTATCGAGATTAAAAACCCATTTGAGGTGGCAGAATTCCCTCCTTGAGGCAGTCGGAACTGTCTTCAATCTCTAATCTCTGCCCCACCCTGACTGACCCACAGAGGTGTATACTTCACAAAACTATCATTCTTGTCGCTTAACGATATGGACATTTTTAATTACCCTTCCCTCCTTCTCTTTGCTCTTTCCTATCTACGTATCTATCAATTTATTAAGATATTTTTACTATTAAACTATCATTGCCCCCTTTTCACTTTGTCATTCCCTCCTTACAGATCAGTATAATGCAATCAGACCTGTAATCCACTACCTCTAGTTAATGAAAGCCTTGGTATGAATCTACTTGCTAATATACCTTTTCTTTTTAGCATATGACTGACCTAAAGGTGCCGTCAAGTTGACAGGAAAGTATATCAGGGTGGAAAGTTGATACCCACTCACAGAGACGACCCGTTCTGAAGTCTCATTCATCTTGTCAACTCGAAGTTGGTCTCGCACCTCGTTGACAAGCTCGGCAAGCTCATTAATTTCCATATTTTCATGGAATGTTCCAACAAATGAGTAAAGTTCTTTGGGAGAACAGGATCTAGTGAGTAAGCTGATTCAGGGACGAGAGGTAGGCAAGGGGGCGGGCCCATTTTATTGTCTGTTGTGATGAGCTTTTAATGCCTCAGGCATTAAATAACAATATCAAGGACAGTCTGATAAAGAAAAACACCAGGGGAGCCAATTAGTATTGGTTTATTCAGGCACTTTTCTCTTAGAACAAACCTCTCCATGTTGATGATAAAAGAAACCCAATATTTGAACGGCAGTAACAAAAGGGAGTAAAGCTGTGCGTGTAACGGTAGAGAGAGTGACTTTACGACTACAGACTACTAGCAATCTGTTGTTTCTGGCCCCAAAAATGATAATTTTCAGCGTCAACTCTACAGGTCCTCAGATCTACATGTGATTGCGTTCAAATTAAATCTCTATATTTATCCACAAAGCAGAGGAAGAAGTTCTTTTCACGATGCTCTTTCTGACTCCTACAACCTCGCCCGATCGGACCCCTCCAATAATGAAAGCCCGGTAATCTTCTCTAACTCCTTGACAGCATCTTGGGTTCGCCCCAGATTCACCTTAACAGTCCTCATTCCCGCTTTCTTAGCACCCTTCAAGTTCTCTCCAATATCATCAAAGAAAACAATGTCCGACGCCCCAACCTCCCTCACCCCCTTCTCTTGCGCCAACCGGTTCATCTCCCGAATCGCAAATTCATAGATCTTCGGATCCGGTTTCCGAAGCCCCGAATGCGCCGATGAAATGAAGAAATCAAACTGGCCCCTCACTCCACTCTCGTCCGCATTGTAGGGATGGCCATCAGGAAAAACGACCGTATTCGACAGCGCCCCCAGAATAAACTTCCCCGAGGCCTTTAATTTCTTCAGTGCAGGCGCCATGTAAGGGTCCGGCGTCCGGGATATCCGCATCATTTCCCAGAAAAGGAACTCCGCGTCCACCTGGGGGAGGGGTGGTAACTGTGATGGCGATGGAGCACCAGCAGTAGATTCCTTTTTCTGAAGATTTTCGTGGAATTTCTTCCATAGGTCTGGGTTGCTTAAATCTTTATTGAATCCTTTGAAGAAGTCGGCGTCGATTTTGATTTCGCCGCGTTCTAGGCGGTGCCAGCTGCCGCTGGGTGAGGTTCGGGAGATACTGAAGTTCACCCATCCTGGGGGAATTTTATTGGCTAGTTCATAGTCGAGGATAGCTTGGAATGGAGAGACGACCTGGTTTTCTCTGTTAGCGATGCGCTCGTTCGTCCTTCCGGGCTGGTATAGAGGCATACGCAGACTCCGCCAATGTCGAAAAGCAGGCCGAGGGGCCGTGTGGTTTCTGCCATGGTGGTTCACTGGCCGAAAGAGATTTATTGCTGAAAAGCCAGTGTGACTGAAATTATTTCGCGAAGACTTTTGTTGTAAGAGAAGAGTCAATCAGCAGGGATGGAACTCATAAAATGTACCCCATAATGCGGAGAATAATTGGGTTTGGCTGATACACCGATTAAATTGCCGAGGTTAGATTGGTATGTTATCAGCCAAGGGTCAAAGACCGAGGAAGAACGAACTGCTATATCCACGATAGATATAGACTAATACAAAAATCACAATTCCCGTGCTCTAGATACAAGGGAAGATAGATACATGTTTAATTGAATGTTGGTTCATTATATTTTGTACCTCGTCATTAGATTGTAGTCACGTGGAAGGCGACTGCCTGCCAAGTACTCCGTACGCGACGATCTGACACTCTTCTACTCTTCTAACTACAACCTTGATAACAAAGCAGAGTGAAATGCTTTTATCCATTAAAAAAATATAGTGTATTCACAACAGCTTAAATCTAGTAGCAAGAGTGCAACACACAGCTATGAACGCGATGAAACAACCCACGATACCAAAGAACCAGGCTAGTCCAGGCACATCCTGACCAGGGACTGTAACGTTCATTCCAAAAAGCCCCGTCACCATATGCAGTGGAACGAAGATTGTGGCCAGGACGGTCACCTTGCTGAGGACTTCATTGATGTTCAGACTCAAGCGCAGGTTATTGGCACTGATCTGTGCGAGGCAGTTTGACTGTGATCGGCTGACGATCTCGTCAAAGTGTGACAGACTTGACATGGTAGTTACCAGATGGTCCTGCACATCTCCCAGATACATGATGAGGTCACCGTCGGGAAAGACAGGCTGTTTGTCTTTGGCCTGGCACCGCTTGACGAAACCATTCAGGACGTCCCCTTTGCCGCTCAGAGCGCGAATAAGATACGAGATCTTCTTACGGAGATTTTCGACACGAGGGATGAGGGATCTAACATCGTCTACACGAGCGATAAATACTTGATCCTCGATAGACTCAGACTCAAGTTCCACGGCTTGCATGTACGGCTCGAAGCTGTCAATAATATCGTCTCTGTGCAATGGCGTTAATAAGGTATCGAGATGATGGATGTTGAAGGGCATGAGAACATACATCAGGGCATAACAGACCCAATCACCTGACAAGATAGCTGGATCAGGAAGCCGGCGGATTCGATCCCTTACCCGGCTTATGTGTCCACTCCCACTAGGAGAAAAGGTCACCGCCCCATTCTTGAAGACGAGGATGTAACACCCTGCACAAGAAGGAGTGGATGAGGAAATGCTTGTCGCAGATTTGGCTCTACCCTTCTCTCGACTTTCATCGGCGAAGGCCACCAAAGTCCGAAACGAGATTAGATAGTAATTCCGAAAGACTTCGACCTTCTCTCTTGGCTCACGCATGGTGATATCTTCTGCCGTTAAAGGATGGATAGATAGTACCTGAGATACGGTGTCGACATCCTCCTCGGTAGCATCGTGAATGTCGAGCCACCAGACGTTCCCTTCTGTTCTTTCGCTCTCCTGCAAATGTTCGATGAACTGGTCGGAGAAGATATCCTCCCAGTTAGAAGAGGAAATGACCTGCTGAGTCTGGGAGGAAAAATAGCTGAACCGCGGAGCCTCGTCGGAATCCATTTTCAGAACTTGAAGCGATGTTCCCTTGATAACGCTTTGATCATACTTCGATAATTATCTAGGAAATATCTGTCCGGCCCGGTACAGCTGGGGACAGCAGCGAAGGTGCGGCAAAGTTAACCCATCGAAAACCGATAGACATCGAATAGGCTTTAGGGGGAACCAAAGAGGATACAACAGTGGTTTTCATATAGGGAAGCTGGAGATCCAACAATTTCATCAAGACTGATGTGTATGTCTGGCACTGACCAATTCTGACACTGAGAGGAGAGGAGGGAAGAGGAGGGAAAATAAAGGGCTGAGAAATGACTGGGAAGAAAACGGCCCTAAAAGGGAAAGAGAAAAAAAAATGCCCAGTGGAACCGCCGCAGCCGTATGAAGTGTGGTTGCATGCAGGAATCCCAGACTTCCGGCTTGGTTTTCATGGCATAGCAGTTGATTTCTTTGCTCTGGTACATGGTCACGTTACTGACTGCCTACAGGAAATGAACGAAGAAATTGCCCCTTACTTTCTATCCTCCAAAATATAAAGTTCTAGCATATAACAGTATATAGATCAATTCTTGACTTCATCGGAGCAGAACGTTGCAATGCAGGTGCCTACGGAGGATTCGGGCATAAATATTTTAATACAGCAAAGTGAAATGACAGTGACACTCGGGAAGAGTGGCAGCCTCTTCCCCCCTCTCCCCGTCCCCCGATTTGATGGGGTAGCCAAGTGGGTCATCCATATACCTTATAGGGCTGAGTGTGCTCCGTACATAGTAGGTATTCGCAAGGTGGATTGAACAGAGTCAAGTGGAAAATACGAAGTTCAACGTACAGAGCAGTACATGAACGAGATGTATTGCATATTTAATCCATCCTTTGTTGCTGAGTTAGAAGACGGACGTTGTGCATGGATTACTGCCGTGTCAAAGTGTAAAACTCTGTAGCGCTGCTTGGCTGTGGAGACCAAGAATGTCGATGCCTAGTCGGAGTAAGGGGGACCTTGGGCGCTACACTGGGTGGAAGACACAGGGGTTTGCTCCTGGACAATTTGCTAACCCATCTAATGTTAGAAGTCGGTATGGGTGATGCCGGTCTCACTCTTGGCTGTGTGAGTATGGCTCCCAATTCTGTATGAAGGATGGAGGTGTGCAGAACTTGGGTTCGAGAAACCGTGGAACCAGAGATTTGCTTTCAATGCATGTTAAGTAATTGGTGGAGGCCTGACGGAGTCCTACGGAGTAAGTGCCAGTGGTTAGGTATGGACTCTTGATGCAATATATTTTCTAAAAACATATATATTTACAGTATATTGATATAAACAAAATGGCCAAAGGCTTTTTATACAATGGCAAGGTGGCCGAGTGGTCTAAGGCGCATGGGTCAGGTTTCAATCTGATCAAGAAAAGTATTTCAACTTTCCATGTCATTAATTTGGCGTGGGTTCGAATCCCACCCTTGTCAGAATCCTTTTTTGGCCTTTATCTGCATATTCCAATTCAATGGAGCATTTTGCTAACACACTTGATAATGTCTTTTTAACTCACCCATGTTACATGTAAAATGTTGTCCTATTCATAACTGGGGACTATATGGTAATGTCATTTTTACTATAAACAAAGTCATACAAGGATCCCCCTGCACATCTCTAATATATATATTTTCAGACGCCAAGTTTTCCCGGCTCGATATGGCTTGTCTATATTGAGACTTGGACTCGAGTATCATCAAAGTTTTCACCATGGCGCTCCATAAAGGCCCTATTGGCTATTCTCCCGATAACGTTTTTTAAATATAGAACACCAATGAGCCTCGATATTAGCCGCATCTTTGTCTTTCTTGATCAGTATAGTCATATAAGGCACTGGTGACTGTACTGAGCCGGATCGAAGTGTTGATTACTAGATATTCTACTCTGTAGCACTTTTATTGGCCTGGACAGCTATTTGATAAAGAAGACATAGATTATAGGAGACTCCTGACCACGCGCTAATTTGGTAATATTAATCCGTTTTTCTACGTGACATTTTCATTTTACGCGTGTAGGGCCTTTTGAGTAAGCTCCTCAGCCTTATATGTAGATTTAATATATTTTTTGCGTGTGGTGTGAATAGCTTCAAAAATGATGGAAATATCGATATCTTGAAGAAGTGACGTTGAGCTGTAGCCAGCCTCCTACTGAAATAGGGGTTGACAGGCACTGATTTTGCTTCTGCCAAGTACATCCCTCCGTGGAGAATTGTCCACCAAAGGTAAGGGGGGGAATACTCCGTGTGTAAGAATAGTACCAGTAATAATGGCATGACAGCCCCTTACCTCGCAGGGATCTACACGTGACCTTGTTATCGATAACACATCGCTAGCGTCAAGCGATCACGACTGTGAAGGACAAGGAAAGTTGGCGCCATGGGGAAATGGACTCAACGCGTACCATTTCCGAATTGAAATCCTCCTTCATCCGGGCGCAAGTGCGTATCCTGTCCGAAAGCCTCGAGGCGCCCGAGGATTGGAGAAGCTATGCCGCGGCCTCGGAGGAGGATGATCTGAGCGATAAAGTAGTCGGGGACGTCCTACAAAAATGTACGATTCGTGCAATCCCCTCCTTTGCTACGGGTCATGGTCATGTACTACTGACTGTACTTGTGGCTGTACATCAACATAGGCGTTTTTCTTTGCTGACTAGGCTGTAGTAAATAGCGCATTGAAGCAACATAATCGCATCGTGTACTCCTCCCAAGCGATCCAACATGTCGCACAGCAAATCGCCAGTCTGTATTGGACATCCGTGAATGACGCGATCCGTGACCAGAACTCATTCGAGAGAGGCGTTGAGAAGACGGTCGATTTGTCCAATCAGCTGTACGTAACAACTTCCTTGAACCCCTCCCTCCAACCGCCATAGTCCCTGCTCATTGACTAACGAATCATCAGAAATATTACACGGCTCCCCATAGAACTTGAGGACCAGTCTGCAAGCGAGGAAGAACGTCTCAGGTTGGGCTACAATGCGGGTGATTTGAGTTTCACTGGCTGACAGGAGGGGGGGTTTACAGGTATCAGATGTTACGAGAACGCCTGGTCACTCTCGACAACCAGCGACAGCAGCGACGACGACGTCTGGAGCAGTTACGCCGGTTACAGCGCCTTTTGGAGCCGTTCCAGGAACCAGCGCAGAATATTCAACCGAACCTTATTACTCGGGATGGCGAACTGGTGCAAGAATTGGAGAAGATGAGGATGCTCGTCGCGCGGGTGGGAGGTCGCATCCAGCATAGTAAGAAGCGCGGTGATAGTCAAAAGGATCCGGTGTCATATCCGTTGGACTCGGATCAAAAGCTGGAGGCTCTTCTAGATATGACTAAGTGAAGAATGTGATTGAATATGATATAATATAGGCGCGAAGGGGCGATATACAATGGCATAGGGATGTAAAAAAAGGAAACAAGGGAAAAGAAGAGAAACGAAGAAAATTAAAAAAAGAAAAAAAAATCGTTTGATTTTTTTTATTTTTTTAAAAAATAATAATAATAATAAAATGCAGAGGCAGATGCACAATTAAATGTACGGAGCAAAAGCCGCTGAAGCTGTAATGATGACTTGAGATTTATGTAGATATAAATATAAAAATATACGGAATGCCAACATGATCAGTAGATCTCAATCTTAAGATTGCTCGTCCTCTAAATGAGAAAGCGCGATCCTAAATTTAACAGGGTCCATTGCTTTTCTTCAACAGTGCAAGGGATGGAAGTCATTGTCAGAAAATCACTCCAGCTGCACCACTCACAGAAGGTGCCAGTGAAGGTCAAACACAGAGGAAGAAAAGCAAAGGGAGTCCCTACCAGCTGGGCTGCACTGCCTGCGAATATTGTGGTTCATACTATTATTCACTACCACTAACACATTCACACCAGTGCTGAGAGGACCCCCCCCCCCTTTTCCTCCTCTTGCTGAGATTCTGTGAGATCATCCAGGCGCATTCTTTGGGATCAGTAACCAACCACCACACAGGGCTTCAACTGGTCCAGTACAGCAGAATGCTGACCGCCTTGGATGGGGATTCGGAGGATCGGAGCTCAGCTTCCGAAAGTCCGGTGCTTGACCATTTCGGTGATAGCGGTTCTGCTGAAGGTGAACATGCTGAACATGCTGAACAAACAACTCTCCCCCGTACAGTACGATCCCTTCTTCCTGTCTCCTTGACTCATTCTCCTACTATCCTTACTGAGGTCGTTGTTTCCCCTGACCAGCCTATCATTACTGGCGAAAATACCTCGGGAACTCCCGCTAGGCGACCTTTCGTGCCTGGCCACCGTCGGCGTTCCACTCACGTAACTCGTCTGGACTTGGAGCACTTCCGAAGGGACGTCTTAGGCATTGAATCTCCTGGATTTGGGTTCGACGACGAAGCTTTCTTGCCCGCGGTTGACCCCTCTGTTGACCCTCAGTTGGAGAGTCTAAACCGTGACTTCGAAGCTGTCGCTCAGTCCATGAATAGTGGCAGTACCCCCGACTCTGGTTCCTTCTCGAGCGGCGTCGATAACACAAGCAACGCATCTAATATGACCAACGTACCTCGTCAGTCAATGTCTCCCGCTATGCCTCATACTCCGAGTCAGGTCAATGGTGCTGGCATCGCTGGCATGAACGCGGGGATTCCTCTGAATGCTGGCCACCAGATGGATCTCCATCATCTGTACGATATGGTTCTGGAGCTGAGCGAAGTTTTGAAAAACAACCGCCAGATGACACAGAGTATCGTCTCCAGTGCTGAGGAGGTCATGGTATGTCTGACATCAGCCCTAGTCGCATTATACTTCACAAGACACTTAGTTAACGATCGTCTAGCGACGCTCTGCTCCAGAAGGCACATCTCCGAGCTTGCAGCAAGTCAACGGCGAGATTTCCGGTAAGAATTCCGAGTCCGCCTCCTGTTTCTAATTTTTGCGTGTTTTAGCCTCTGACGAAGCTCTCAGCTGCCCGTATTACCGAACTGGAACGCGCTCTGGCCAGAGAAAAGCGTCTGAATGAGGTCTTGCGAAACGAACAGGTGGAGAATACAAAACTTATTGGGGAATACGAGCAGGTAGTTGGTACAATGGTCGAACAGATCCGTAACTACTGCCAGAACAACAACATGCAGTATCTGGCGCAGAAACGTCACTACAACAATCTTCTGCAAACCGAACGGGATGCGCATCTGCAGAGCCGCCTGGAGCGTGACCACTGGCATAACCAAACCATGAAATGTGCGGAGATGATTCGTACTGCCTATCGTATTCGTTGCGAAGAAGAGAACGTGCCGATCCGCGTCGTAGCTGGGCTCCAGAACGAAGTCCGTGCCTACCGCAATGCTCTTGGTATGGAGCCGGAGAGACCAGAGGAAGAGTACGGATGGGAGATCCTAAGGGATGTACCCGGAGGTCCTGCCCCTGGGGAGTAGCTGGCTCTCTAGTCAGTTCCAATTTGGTTTCTACTTAATGAGCTACGACACTTTCCTTTGCATATCCCTTTGTTCTCTTGACAGGGCGTTTCGGAGCGGCTCTTGGGCGGCGACGGACTTTCCTGGTGCTGATACCCTTCATACCCTTCTTACTGGTTCCTGTATCATAGCATTTGAAGCGCCTGCCGACAGAGATACGGAGTCTGGATCGTTCATTTCTTAAGGTGTCCGGATTTGCTGGTCATTGTCTGGAGGTCTTTTGGAATTATCTAGCCACGAATCTCCTGCGTCTGGTGTTGGCTTAATTAATCTTAGCTCTAGCAGCGGTTGACATGGTCCCGCCGATGGAAATACTTGTTTTATCATGCATTAATTTCGTGCTGTGCATCGTAAGATGTAGATAGATTTTTAATCCGTATAGAAAACCTCCTCCAACGGCTTCCACCACGACGGTCCCTCAGCACTCCCGACAGCCCCAGGAGTCGGACTCTCTTGCATGCCATCCGTCATCGCCCACCACTCCCTCACCTTGGGATTGGCCTTCATCTTCGCCATATCGCCCTCGTAATCATCCCCGACATATTTAAACGTCGCGAACAGAGTCCGATCATTGTCAAAGAAGATCGAATCTACCACAAAAAATAAACCAACTATTAGCCACAGAAAACACACATAACCCTTAGTTCCAAAAAAAAAAAGACCGCATACATACAATCTCGGATATTGCAGTCCTTAATCTGCTGAAGCACCTCGGGCCACACATGCGCGTGGCATTCTTTGTA
Source organism: Aspergillus bertholletiae (assembly GCA_009193595.1). Lineage (NCBI taxonomy): Eukaryota > Fungi > Ascomycota > Eurotiomycetes > Eurotiales > Aspergillaceae > Aspergillus > Aspergillus bertholletiae. The sequence goes on from ML736180.1 coordinate 185,079, forward strand.
GGCTTCCACGGCCGACGGCTTCAGATGGACTATTTGCGCAATTCTCCTGACCGGCATTTTTTCTTCTTGTTGATTTGGTGTGTTAAGTAATGGTTTTTTGGGTTCTGTGGTTTTCAGAAAAAGGGTCTGAAGTGTGCGATGAGTCTGGTTTGTATGATTTTAGATTAAGTCGATGATATATGAAAGAACGAGAGAGAAAAGGGTTTAGTACATACCCGTCTATCTATGAATATATATCTCTCTCTAACTGCGTAAGTAATAGTGTAAGTTAAATTGTGGTAATTATACTTCCCCAAAATTGAGGAAAGGAAACGCAGTTAAGTATTATGGCTGATAAAGTATGTATTAAGTAAAACGCCCCTCGGTTTATTGATATAATTTATTACATGCCCTTTGCATCTTGATTGATGCGTTGGAATCCACTTTCGGGGGCCATTATCCCGAACTTCTAACTCGAACTCATAAGTTATTACTATGTAACTACTCTGTACTTCTGTACTACTAAGTCAATAAATAAATACTACATACTACTAAGAACTTTAGTATATATTTACTGTGGATTTGTTGAGAATGAGAATTTGTATGAGATCTATACATAACCTACATAACCTGTATGTACAGAGCAGATAGTAGTTGCATATCAAATCAAGAGCAATCTATATATGTCAATATTGTATAGTAACGCCCATTCGTACACCCAAATAGATATGTCTAAAAAAAAAGTCCTGCCATATAATCTAACGCTCATAAACCCATTGTCTACTAAGAAAAATAAAAATAAAAAGAAGTTAGAATCAGGGCATTTGTTGTCTCGGTATCGGCCGAATCCAAGCAACAGCCAGGTTGGCCGCGAGGGAAATGACCCCGATTATCCAGAGCGAGCGCGCGTACTGCGCACCGTTGTACCGGAATATGATGGCGAAGATGATACCTCCGAGGTTACCCATTCCGCCTACGGCGCCGGAGACAATGCCTTTGGTTTTGTTGTTAGTATTGGTTCTTTGTTTTTGTTTGATGGGGAGAAAGGACATACCATTAGCGAATGGATGGACATGCGGCACGACGGCGAAGTTGGCGCCGTTGCATGCCTCGAGGAAGAAAGCGAGTCCGGCTGTGAGCCCGAACATGGTGGCTTCACTTTTGGGGTTGGAGAATCCGAGGGCGAGCTGGAAGGCGCTCATTGAGATTCCCAGGAAGGAAAGGAGGATCTTCTTGGACCAGACGGATTGGGTGTGTTGGTAGAGGAGGTCTGCAAGAAAGCCGCCGGCAGGGCGGCAGATGACGTTGAGAAGGCCAAACATGGCAGCCCACTGGCCTGTCTTGGTTTGACCCATGTAGGGAAAGTTCTTATCGTAGAATTCGCCGAGGATGGAGTTGATGGCGAGCTCGGAGCCGAAGGAGCAGGCGTAAGGGATTGCAACGGCGATGGTGGAGAGACTGAGGAGGACCCTCATGGCTTCTTTAAAGGTTGGGGCGACAACGGTGTCGGTGCGGAGTGATTCGAACTGACCTGGCGTCGGGGCTATGGACTCGGGTGGGGAGGGATTTCCTTTCTTTTCTATGTCGGCGACGATGTTGGTTATGGAGGGTGGGCTGGATGGGTGGCTGGAAGATATGCCGGAGTGGATGTTGACGATATGACCGTCGAATCTGCCGCTCTCTTGGGCCCAAAGGTGGCGTTCGGACCATTTTCCTGTTGGCGTGTCTTCGCAGGTGAAGAGCATTGCGATAGCTATGGCGACGATGATGATAAATGGCACGATGTAGGCTACTCGCCAGGCTTTATGGGCCGAGAGACCTTGATTGTGGACAAGTGAGTCGAAGACGGCGGGCATGACGAAGCTGGCGAGCAGAAAGGTCTGTTAGTGGGTGGGCTTGTCATGCGAGAGAAAAAACATACTATGTGATGCCGCCACCGGCGTTTCCCCATCCTGCAGCCAGGGAGTTGGCGGTTCCAACAATCTTCTTGTCAAAGAACCCAGTACACCAGACCTGACAAGGAACGAATGTACCTCCCAGGATGCCGACAAAGAAGCGCAGGGCGATCAGTCCCTGGGCATTGGTGACAAGCCCGGCCATCACGGTGGGGATGGAACCGCATAGCAAGAGACCAATGAATACTAGACGAGGGCCAAAACGGTCGCAGAGCGGTCCAGCAATGAATCGAACAAGCAATCTGAACGAGTCAGCTAGAGCGTGGAATCTGTTCACTTGAAAGCCTTACGTCGCGAGAAGAGCCACAATGTTGGAGTTGGCGACTTCCGTCTGCGTCATCTTCAAGTCTTTTCGGATCGTAACGGTCAACTACAGACGTTTAGAGCCCTGTCTCACTTATTTCGAGATATCAAAAGTAGGTCGGACTTACCAGAGGCGGAAATGCATACCATGATAAGAATGCAACCATGAATCCAAGCCATGAGAAGAAGTAGACCCGTCCATATTTGTCGAATGGGTTGAGTATCGGGACCGATCTGGCCTTTCGATTACTTGGGTTGACCTCTGGAGAGGAGAAAAGCAGTTTTATAAAGTCCATCTCCGAGCCAGCAGCTCCGGTGGAGTGTAACTAAGACACGAACGGATAGAACGGTTATACAGAAGATTGATAATTATAAGTGGAGAGAGTATCAATACCACCACTAGTGTGCGTTAACAATAGGCAATGTGAATTGAAAAGCCCCCGACAGGGCATTAGATCTCATATATAGACGCCTTCACAGGTTTACAGATTAACAGATATTGGGAGTACAACACGAAAGCAAGAATAGCATATCTAGATTTGGGTTCGGTAAATCCTGGATGTCCAGGAAAAATCAACCTTTGGGTGGTGTAGGCCTTGTCGCAAGCTAGGCCACTGACACCCGATTAGATATTGTTGGAATATGACATGGTCTGGCTATTAATCGTCACATTGATAGATAGGATATCCTGGAGTCACATATAAGCAACTATATCTCTAGGTTTTGATTGGGCCATCCGCTGATTGGACGGTCCTCATGGCTCCGTCCCAGGGTCCTGATATGAACCGACGGGAGGATCGGATTGGACTCCCCAGCTTTGTACGGAGTTGAGCCACCACCACGTTTAGTCGGCGTAGATAAGGCCATCTGGGGGATCTCTGTCCGCATCCTACCCCTGGGCTTAGTAACACCACTGGACCGATAAGACCCTCTTTGTTCAACAATAACTCCGCGGCCTTCAGGTCTGGGTGCCATGTACCACTCTGGGACACAGATAATGGGCCCAGATGACGAAGAAGCACGGACTGAGATCGACGTTGTCGAGATTCTCTTTCAATTGATAAACCACGCGCCTCTCATTGGATGCGGCTAGATGCTAAGACTCAGAATCGGCGCCACAGGAAGTTTAGGCCAACGTTCGTGTCCCTAATCTTCCCGGACTGAGGCAACGAAGGGCCCCAGAAGAGCGAAACAGATTCGATTGAGGTCCGCGGAGATGTCAAAGGGAGAAAGTTCCACTTCTTCGAACATCTGATGGGGCTGTGAAGGATCATCGATGGGGCCCGGGGCCTAGTCTCATGAGGATGGAGAGATGAATGGGAGGTATGGGTCTGGTCCACCGCAATCTCACACCGCAGAGATAAGCATCACGAATGATATCCGTAAAATAGGATTGGGCCGTGAGTCAAATGGTTGGTTGGTAACGTGACGTTGCCTGCCCTAAGACTGGGGTGCTTTGATGCAGTGCGCTTTCTTGGCTATAGCCTATCGTTTATAGACTAGTACTAACCCTACAAGGACAGGATAGGTAGTCCGGGTGCATAGTTGAGACTAGGGCATATATTCATGGCTAGAACTCGCTCTAGTACGTTTGTCTCATGATCTGAGGAGTGAATGAGGTAATTTGGCCGCTCACAGTTTATGAATTAGCTACTAGTCCTAGCTGGTTGAGTCTATGTACAGGAAGTAAATGAAGGCAAACAGATGATGGTCCTGCCAGTAAGATCCACAACACCACGAATCACAGCTCGTAACGTATATCACACTGATTCCATTACCAGTCAATCGTCCTGGATTGTTTGGTTGGGCTGGGTCTATCACCCGCCTTCTTGCCTCTCGTCCCCTTATACTTCTTATCACTCTTCTGCGATGGATCGGGTGCTTCTCCTTTCTTTACCTTCCATCGTTCAGTCCCCAGCACCGAGTCCAGCTCCTCAACGGGAGGTAGCTTCAGGTAGATCCAGCCGTCGTCCCGTTCCTCAACCGGGAAGGTTGCAATATTCATAGCCTCGTCGTTTGAACAACGGCCGGCTTGCTCGCCATTGAGTTCGAAGTTACGTTTGTGGTACGGACAGGATACCCAGTATTTACCGGCATCATCGTCTCCAATCAACCCATCGGACAGAACAAAGGCACGCTTGTGAGGACACATCTGTTGTGTGGCGTAATACTTGCCCTTGACTTTGAAGATTGCCAGTTGAGTGTCACCTCGCTTGACATTGGCCGAAGAAATCGCAGGTGGCCCATCCGAGAAGTGTTCGGCTTTGATAATTGGCTGCCATGAGAGAGCCGACCACTGGTGGCCCTTAAAGTCCTCCTTTGCGCCCTCGCTTGGCCAATAGGTAGGCCGCTCCTGATCACGTTCTTTCACAAGTTCCATGGTGTCAACCGTCTCATCAGTGTTGGCAAACTGCTGGAAGTACTTGCGGCGTTTCGGGTTGCGGATAGTCTCGGTCCACTCGCAGAAATAGCTGTCCACCAGTTCTTGCATCTGCTGCTCCATCTCGGCGCAGATTCCCAATTTGTCGTCAATGACAACTTCTCGGAGGTAATTGATTCCCCCAGGGAGGTTCTCAATCCATCGAGCAGTTCGCTGCAGCTTATCTGCCGTTCGGATGTAGAAAATAAGATAGCGGTCAATAATTGGTATGACCATGTCTGAAGGCACATCTTTGGCGAGTAATTCTGAATGTCTAGGCTTCGCACCTCCGTTTCCGCCTACAAAGATATTGAATCCCTTTTCTGTAGAGATCAGGCCAAAGCTAAAATGCGTCAGTTTTGATGCATGGTATTTCAGATGAAGCAAACATACTCCTTGTTCTGTGCCTCAGCGCATTCTCTCACGCAACCGGACACGGCGCCCTTGAGCTTGTGAGGAGATCGGACACTTTTGTAGCGCTCCTCGAGCCTAATAGCCATACCGACACTGTCGCCGATACCGAAGCGGCACCAGTTAGTTCCGACACAGCTCTATAAATGCTAGTTAGCTCCATATAAAAGAGATAAGAGTAGAGAGCGTCCACGTACCTTGATCGTCCGGAGAGATTTGGCATAAGCGTGGCCACTTTCCATACCGGCATCGACTAATTCTGTCCATATATCAAGCAAATCCTGTTTCTTCGCACCAAACAAGTCGATCCGCTGGCCACCTGTGATCTTGCAGTAAAGGTTATATTTCTTGGCCACCTGGCCAATGGTAATCAGCTTGTCTGCAGTGATCTCACCACCGGGAACCCGAGGGACCACAGAGAACGTTCCGTTGCGCTGGATGTTAGCGAGGAACCTGTCATTCGTTTCTTGTAACTCATGGAACTCATGATCCATGATGTGGCCATTGAAGAGACTCGAAAGGATTGATGCTATAGCAGGCTTGCACAGCTCGCACCCAAGAGAATCGGGGTTTCTTCCAACAGCTTTCATGATGGCTTCGAATGTTTTCAGTTGCTTGATTGCGACGATATTGTAGAGGTCAGCACGTGAATGTGGAATATGCACGCATACTATATAAGCGTTAGAGAGTGGCCACAGCTAACGGGCAAAGAGTCTTACAGTTGTTTGAAACTTCCTGACCCATATCAAGCATGGTCTTATTGAAAATAGATTGCACCAAAGGCATACACCCCCCACAGCCAGTGCCTGCCTTTGTGCATGACTTGACCTCTCCAATTGACTTGCATGTGCCACTCTTAACACTTTCGACGACATCACCTTTGGTAACATTGTGACATGAACAAACTTGGGTATCGTCATCGCTGTACAAACGATAGTCAGTGGACACGTCAAACCTGGATATCTCTGAGAAAACTCACAGGTCATCGCCATTTTCGTCCCCACCACTTTGAGCCCCTAAAATAAACTGGCTCGGAGGGACTTCGAGCTCTTTCTGGCCCTTTACCATCTGGTTTAGCTTGATATAGTCCTTTGTATCACCGATCATCATTCCTCCCAGTAGATATTTGCCGTCCATCGTGAATAGATACTTCTTATAGACACCACCAAAAGGATCTTTGTATGTAAGAGCCTTCACTGGTGGCTCATTTTCCGTCATGTCCTTGATCCGCGGAACGGTTGCAACTGATGGTCGACGGCCAGGCAGGAACTTGGGTCCATCACGATCTGCAAAAAAGTCACCAAAACTGGCAACATCCACACCCAAGAGCTTCAGTTTAGTGCTTAAATCTGGTCTCCTGAAGCTCTTCCGTTCTTTATCGGGATTGGTCAAATTGAATGATAGTACATCTGCCATTTCAATGCCAGGTGCAATAATCCCAAAGGTTTGGTTTTCCCAGCTGGCACACTCTCCGATCGCGTAAATCTCGGGGATAGAAGTTTGTAGGCTATATACAGTCAGATTAAATGGTACAACGCTCAAAACACCGACGATTCTTACCTTTCATTGATAACAAACCCACCCCGTGAAGCGCACTTGATACCCGCAGATATCCCTAACTCGTCTCTAGGTCGCACCCCGATCTATTCGTAATGTTAGATAAGCGCAAATGTTTGAGATAAGGCTGGATGGCGTACAGCAAAACAGACGCAGCAGCAGTCTATTTCTTCCCCATCCTCAAAGATGATACTGGTGACATTGTTGTTGTCATCCGTCTGGATTTTTGCTACTTGCTTCTGGTGCATCACATCCAAGCCCAGTTCTCTGATTTTCCGCGTCACAAGTGTACCGGCATCGCTGTCTAATTGTCTTGCCAGCACCCACTTGTTACGGTCGATGAGCTTGACTTTGCCAAAATCTTCTAGGTCCGTCATTGCTTTGGCAGCTTCAAGTCCTAGCAGACCACCTCCGACAGTGACAGCCGTCTCACCTTTGTGTTTGGAGGCAAACTCGATAAGTCGCTCGAGATCCGAGATTGTTCTGTAGACAAAGACCCCGTTGGCATCATGACCGGGGGTGTGGGTCGGAAGGACCGCATCAGAGCCGGTAGCGAGCACCAGAATATCGTAGGCAATTATGTCACCCTTTGAGGTTTTTACCGTCTTGCGGTCAGGAAATATATCAGTCACTCTGGTGTTGAGATGATAGTCGAACGATCGGTCTTTGATCGATCCGTACTAATACATTCATTCGTCGATGTTAGAAACAATGTTGCCATAACCTCATGGGGGAAGCTGTGATATACTTACCCATTCTTTTGGATTGAGGTAGAGGTCCTCGATGTTCCGATGTTCGAAAAATGAGGAAAGGCCGACTCGGTTGTAAGCCACATGTGGTTCTTCGCCAATAACAACGATATCGTATTTTCTCCTTTCAGAATCTTGCTTGACCAATTTTTCCCTATCCGGAGAGGGGGGATGGTATCGTCAGTATCCGAACTATAATGGTTGGTCGTCGTCTTGTCCCTTACGATGTACTTACAGGAAGGAAACAGCCACCATTCCCAACCCCACCACAACTATTGTTTGGCGTCTAGTAGGGTCATCCAGGTGACTTTCGGAGTCAATGCAAAAGCTCTGAGAATGCGACGCCCTACTGAGAACGCCACTATTGAGGGCGCCCCCATTCCTAGGCGCTTCTAGGAGAGGCATTGTGTCTGGGGATGGATAGTAGCGTTATGCATAGAGGCAATCCTATACCCAGCGCACGGTGCTGAGGAAGCGTTTTTATTTATCAAGTACTACTCCGTATACTGTATACCCCCATACTGGAGCACCCGATATCTACGGGTGCCAAGACCCAGGATCGGGCCTCACATCTCCGGGGAAAGCATGAGATCGTGGCGAGATGTTTGACTATCGAATCACCTCATGGTTGATAGTCATCCAGCGGGTTCGCAGAAGATGCCGCGACATACCCAATAGCAATCTCCTGAATCGGATGCGGACGGGTTATCGGCCATGGTGACAAGGATTGATAAGGACGATAGCAGCCGAGCATTAGATTGGGCCAGGGATCCCTATCCAACCTCCGCGGAGATACTGCAAATTCACTTCTCGCAGCAGCATCGGAATCATCCCATGGATGATCGACGGCAGCCCGTGCCCTTATCGGCTTATCGGACGGATGTCAATGGCGGTCGGCCGGAAAGCTTAACACGGCCCAAAATTCAATTAATCGCATCTATTATTAAATTCTAGTCCGACTGGGACTCGTCACTACTCCTGTACTAATGTATATTCTGACGGCAAGTTCGCATAAATCCCTGGATAATTCTCAATAAAACCCGCATCCGCCACAGAGCTCGAGTACCACAGTGACATCACGAGCTGGTTGAGGTATGCGCCATCCCTGTCTCGGCCCCCCCAGGACACTGTCTGGAATAGACGACCGCGAAGGTCAGGTCATAACCCATCCAGTGGTGGCTGGATGGGTATGTGAACGCTCATCTCATAAATCGCGCCCCCTTGTCGCCTCAGGTTTCACCGTGGGTCATAAGCATTGTACGTAAGACAAATCCCGACTGGGATGCCGATATATCCGTAGCTCTTCAAGCAGCATAGGAGTAGGTGCTACAATGTTGGAAAGCATTCAGTTGGGGTATTCTTGAGTGGTGGAATTCTTGCTCTTCTCATTAAATCATCGAGTTATCGCGTTAAGTTCCAAGGGGCGTAACCATCATCACAGAGAAAAAAAACCAAGTATACGACAGACTTTAATTAGGAAGAAAAGCCACATCGAGTGAAGATTCACCGGAATTTAAAAGAATCTTGGATTGCCAATGAAAAGCAGGCAATATCTCTCTAACCGACCTTCCAAGAATTCTCTTTGAAAAAAAAAAAAAAAAAAAAAAAAAAGGAACCATCTCCACTCTGGCAGTCGCGAGCCCCATCTTGCCCATGATCCACTCGAGCCAGGCGTATTCTGGGCGATAAGAAACCACATTTCCAATCGGAAGTTGCAAGAGGCTTCACGGTCCTGACTCCATATCTCTGCGTAGATCCAATTAATATGAAGAAAAAGAAAAACCCTAGAAGATAGAGCGCACAAATAGCTGGGACCAAAGTGGGTCAACGCGATTGATTTGCCTGGTTTATGCTATGAATGCGGTTCCGGTCTGGATGGAGGCTTGCCCTACTTCTTTCGAGCGTCCCACCTCCCTAAGTGAGCCGTTTTTGGGACTCCGCGGAAATCGCTGGTAGTAAGGAAGAGCGTTGCTTACTGTGATCTTTCTCCGAGGCGTTGCGCGGTATCAAGGAGTTGCCGCTGTAACCTAGTATGAATGTTCACTGCCTAGGCGTGGTAACACATGCCGCTGCCATCATACGATAAAGGAGAAGAGTCTTTTACTGCGGTGGATTCCCCCTCTCAATGCTCTCCCAGATTATTTGGCGTATTCAAACTCAGCATCCCTGTTCGTGCTTTCTCCTTCGTAGTGGTCTTGCGTTTATTGGCCTTCCCTGCTGGTAACATGGCAACCATCACGGAGGTTCGGACAGCTACTATTGTCCCGAATGATCTCGCCCTTAAGACAACTCGGATCAAAATCGAAAGCGAAGAGATCTTGACAAAAGACCTGCCCGATATCCCTCTACCGCCACCGTCAAAGCGGCCAACTGAAGTGCTGAGCGTAGATAAAGGAACTCCAGATAGCCATGTTCCTCGTGACCCTCGACTTATCAGATTGACGGGCGTTCATCCGTTTAACGTTGAGCCACCCCTCACAGATCTGTATAAAGAAGGTATGAGTTGATAGCTACTTCGCTCCCTATCCAGACCAGGCTGTTTGTACTGGTTGTCACACTGGTACCTTGAGTAGGTTACATTCTCACACGTCGAAAGGATTTTTAACATCGCCGGAGCTCTTCTATGTTCGGAATCATGGCCCAGTCCCGCATGTTAAAGATGAAGACATCCCTGACTGGGAAATTAGCATCGAAGGGTTAGTATAGTGCTAACTTCTTGACGTAATACTTGCTGATCAATGTATAGACTGGTGGAGAAGCCTTTGGTTCTAAACTTCCGACAAGTGTTGCAGCAGTATGATCAAATAACAGCGCCGATTACCCTGGTATGTGCAGGCAATCGACGCAAAGAACAAAATATCGTGCGCAAAACAAAAGGGTTTTCCTGGGGATCGGCGGGATTGTCGACTGCCCTCTTCACTGGCCCATTGCTATCGGATATCCTCCGCAGTGCGAAACCCCTGCGTAAAGCCAAGTATGTCTGTATGGAAGGAGCGGATAAGCTGGTATGCTGCACTTCTATCTTAATGATGATGACTGCTAAGTTTGCTGCAGCCCAATGGCCACTACGGCACATCTGTTAAGTTGAATTGGGCCCTGGATCCCAACAGGGGGATCATGCTCGCTCATAAAATGAACGGGGAATCTCTTCGTCCAGACCATGGTCGCCCGCTGAGGGCGGTTGTGCCTGGTCAAATAGGAGGCCGAAGTGTTAAGTGGTTGAAAAAGCTGATCCTAACGGAAGCACCAAGTGACAACTGGTACCATATCAATGATAACCGCGTTTTACCGTATGTCCAAGATGCACTACGTTTCCCCTGCCCATCATTTGGCTAACTGTCTACACCAGAACAATGGTCTCACCTGAGATGGCATCAAATAACCGAAATTGGTGGCAGGATGAACGGTATGCGATTTATGACCTTAACACTAACTCCGCCGTCGCATATCCCCAGAACAACGAGGTCTTAAATATCCTGTCGGCGGGGCCATCATATACCGTCAGGGGATATGCATACGCCGGCGGGGGTCGCAGAGTTACTAGGGTGGAAATATCCCTCGACAAAGGCAAATGTACGTACCCTCGTGCACCTAGTGTGTGGGAATCCTTGTCAGTCAAAGCTAACGGACTTTTAGCCTGGAGGTTGGCAGATATCGAGTATGCGGAAGACAAGTATCGTGATTTTGAAGGCGAGCTGTTCGGAGGTAAAGTAGATATGTACTGGCGCGAGACTTGCTTCTGCTGGTGCTTTTGGTCTCTAAGCATCACTATCCCGGAACTTGAAAGCAGTGATGCCATCCTTGTTAGAGCCATGGACGAGGCATTAGGTGTGCAGCCTCGTGACATGTACTGGTCCGTTCTCGGGATGATGAACAATCCTTGGTTCCGAGTCACAATTATGAAGGAAAACGGGAATTTGAAGTTTGAACATCCTACCCACCCTAGTATGCCAACAGGATGGATGGAACGCGTCAAGAAAGCTGGAGGTGATCTGACGAATGGTAACTGGGGAGAAAGACACGAAGGAGAGGAGCCGGTGGAGCCGGAACCTGTGCATGAAATTAATATGAAGAAAGATGGGCTAAATCGAACGATTGGCTTGGAAGAATTCAAAGATAATTCTAGCGATGAGAAGCCATGGTTCATTGTGAATGGAGAAGTGTACGACGGTCAAGCATTTCTTGAAGGTCACCCTGGTGGAGCGCAGAGCATTATCTCCTCTGCTGGCCTGGATGTCTCTGAGGAATTCCTTGCTATTCGTGAGTCCCAACCATATCACAGCGCAAATATAATATTTATTGACACCCATTCACAGACAGCGAGACGGCAAAGGCGATGATGCCTGGGTATCATATTGGAACGATGGATCCGGAAGGTTTGAAAGCGCTCAAGGATGACACATCATCTTCAGCTGATGAAATTCGCCCTGTGTTCCTCCAGTCAAGGTCTTGGACAAAGGCAACGCTCAAAGAAAGAAAAGACATATCATGGGATACACGTATATTTAGTTTTCAATTGGAACACGATAACCAAACATTGGGTTTACCAATCGGCCAGCATCTGATGATCAAAGTCCTCGACACATCGTCCAACAACGAAGCCATCATCCGCTCATACACCCCGATTTCTGAAACCAGTCAAAAAGGAACTGTCGACCTGTTGGTCAAAGTTTACTTTGCAACAGCCACCTCTGCAGGCGGCAAGATGACGATGGCCCTAGAAAAACTGCCATTAGGCTCCGTGATCGAGTGCAAGGGTCCGACAGGCCGATTCGAATATCTTGGAAACGGACGAGTTCTCATAAGCGGCAAGGAACGACATGTTCGGTCATTTAAGATGATTTGTGGAGGAACCGGCATCACACCGATCTTCCAGGTCCTGCGTGCCGTGGTTCAAGACCAACAAGATCCCACCTCTTGTGTTGTTCTCAATGGAAACAGACAAGAAGAGGATATCCTTTGCCGGGCTGAGCTCGACACCTTCATGGCATCCGACAGCAGCAGGTGTAAAATAATACACACCCTATCCAAACCGCCCGATTCGTGGACTGGCCGCCGAGGACGCATTTCCAGCGAGCTCCTACAGGAATTTGCGGCTCCGGAAGATGAGAGTATGGTACTGATTTGTGGTCCGCCGGCTATGGAAGAATCTGCCCGGAGTATATTACTGAAGGAAGGATGGAAAGAATCAGACCTTCACTTCTTCTGAATTGGTCTTGTCTAGGTAAATGATTTGATGAGCATGTAAAGACGTGGATCATAACGGCGTTGAGATTATATGGAGGGTTATATTTGGGAATAACGGATGAATAATCGTGTTAATAGGTACTAACGTCCTTTAACATAATAACACGGTAGAGAAACATACTAATACAACGATCCGGAAATATTGCTTAGCATAACCCTTCAACGAGAGCTGATGCAGTAGATCTTGTATTGACTTCTCAATAATATTTCCTCATATCCAAGCGCGCCAGGAGGTGATCAAATACACTTGTAGGAGCTTCTCTGGATGCGAAGGTCGTGCCAGATCTGCCGAAAGACTTCGAAGACGCCTTCACGCCATCTAAGCTGCGCAGATAATTAACAAAAAGGGATGTTTGTTTCCGGAAAGTAGCATATAGCTGATAGGCAATAGCCTCACTTTCGTGGCGCACGCCACTCGTTCCGTCCATCCTTGACAATGGAGCAAATGTTAAGATCGTACTGAAAATACTTTCCAGTAACTTCGCTGCATCAGCATGCCTTTTGCTAAGGAAAAGCGCAAAAAGCATTTGATCAAGAACATCTTCATGATAGTCTCTAAGTCTGGGGACGGAATGAGCTGCTTCTATCGTGCCATCGATATCACCGCGGTCGAGACAGTGTTCAATCTTAGAAAGGCTATATTGGAATTGCTGCCAAGTCGAGCCAATGCCGACATGAAAGCAATAATCACTCAATGAAAGCACGAAATGTTGGCAGTCAATACGGAATTTTTGGTACACATTTCGAGGATCCCCAGATAGGGAGTCTCTCCCTGTAGAATCACGAATGAGACCTTTGACAACCGAAACCATTCGGAGGAGTCGAAGCAGGTGTTTGAAGAGACAGTCATATTTGCTAAGTGATCGCGACGTAATGATAGCTTCCAGGACATCTGATGGCTTGTATTGGAGGCGGAGGAAATCCAAAGCCTCGATTGCATTGGGATCTTTGCATTTGGCTATCTCTTCATCAGTTAACTCTCTAATTGAGAAACTGAGACCGCCAGGAAGTTCCCTCTCCTTGCGGGACTCATTGCCCATCGAGCCGTCTGAGCGATCATCAAAGCCGTGACACTCGCCAAGGAGCCCGATAAGCACCAATCGCAGTTCCGAGCTTGCAGGAGGCCAAGTGTCACGGCTCCCTAATCGCAAACCGGTGTGGACACTGCTGCGGACAACACCAGACTTTCGCTCGCCGCTCTGCATATCTGGGTCAAAGAGAGCATGCGATAGGCGTGATGTGAAGAAACCATCCCCAAGAAGCTGGAACCGCCATTGCAGAGCTAAGTGATACCGGACCTTGTGCTCCTTGAACAGGAGGTGAAGACAAGAGAAGTCAATCAACAATGCCTGGGACGAAAGAAGTGGCGCAAGAGACAGATGGAGGGCGGAAGCTAATTCTGGGCCGAAATCACACCTATAACTCCCAGGTACTCCAAGATCGTTGCCATTCCCTTGGTTGATCAATCGGGAGAGCTCGTCCTTCTCTATAGATGATTGGTTTGCGAGAAGTCCGGTTGTGTTTCGTGCATCATCAATGTCAAACAAGTCAAAAGTATCCTTGAGCGTATCACTCGCCTCACTTTGTGCAGCATGTTGGGAATCGGTTCCCAAGATTCTTTTTGTAGAGATTTCTCTACGATTATATCTGAGGATTTCAGACCGAAGTGTATTTTCATAGGTCTTGGCCTTTTGTTGTATCCTTTCAATATCTGTCCACGTACTAGCACAGCTAAGCTTGGGCACATCACCGTTGCAAACTCCTTCACTCGAAATTGGATGTTGCGGATGAAAGCGTTTAAGCAAACGCAGGCTTCGCCCGCTTTCGAAAATTAAATCCGCTTGGTCCGGTGGAATGAATGACGGCATCTCGGCGGGGTTATATCTGTAGTCAAGCCTTGTTGATGGAGAGGATGTCGTCTTCGAATTATCTTGTGAGTACTCCAGAGCCACAAAGCTTCTGCCGTCCGCTGCCAACTCCTTTAATGTCGACGCATCCAAACGCAGGCCAATCCAAGTCTCCACATGCTCAAGAAACGGATACACTGTCCGGATAACAATCTCATGGAAGAGATCTTCCATATGGTTGAAGGTTTGGGAAAAATGAGCGGCCTTTTCAAGCACAATGGAGAAAATCTGGGCATCTGATACAACGCCTTCAACAGCTGTGACCAAATCTGCCAAAACGCCAGCTAATTCACCACATCGTTGAAATAGTGCTCTAATCTGGATGAGAGACACTATATTGTCAGCATACCTGAGAAGCCTCTTTTCAACGACGTAAATGACGACGGCTATGGCACTCGAGAGAGTAGACAAAGCCGAAAGTTTAGTTGACTTGGACGGGGCTTTGAAAACGAAGTCTCGCACCCGTTGCATATCTGTACCGCATCGTATCATCTCATCAGTCAAGCCATCCAGCGCAGCAACACTAACACCCGAGAGGCGAACGCCATCAAATACCCGTTCGAACATGTGGCGTTCCATATTATATCGGAAAAACAATGAGCTCCAACCAAGACCAAGCCGGAATAGAGATCGGAAAAAGACATCATTTCGAGCCACACGGCCTGGTTTAGCAAGCTCATTCATTGTAGTTTGGCTTGCCAACGTTGCATCAAATCCTCTGGCCCCCGACTCACTAAAATATGCGGATGTGGGTTCATGATAAAATGCGGTTTGATAGTTCTCCCACGTCCTCAATAAACCCCTATCGTCGAATCTGGAATTCACACTATCCAACGTCCAGATGTCCTTTGATCCATCTCCTATTTCCGAGTGAGCAATGCTCGGTTCGGCTTGAGTTTCGCTTGACGCATCAGCTGCTGATTCCGGTAGCAAGTCTGGATCGAATACATCTGTTTCGAAAAGATTCAACTGGCGTGATTGAAAATAGCGTTCATCGAGTAATTCCAGAGGGCTCCTGAAGAACCCCCCAGTCAGATCTGGCAAAAGCGATTAGTTAGTATTCGAGAATGAACGGATAAGCCTCCCAGCGATGATACGTACCTGGCAACTCTTCATTCCATGGCAATGGTTCTAGTGGCTGCAACGACTGCAGGGTGAACTTCGATAGCCTCCATAGATGCTCACTTGAAAATGGATCCGTATCATAATCTTCGTGCTCCATCGTATGCCACAGACTGCTCCAAAAGCTGACGCCATAGCAGCAATCCTTATCAGCTGACGACGCGTTGGCGGCGCGAAATCACGCCTCACTAGCTTTAAATGGTGCTAGCGCGCCCCAAAGGTGACGCTTGGACCACCGCTTGTTTGGGAAACCGAAGCCAAATGAATTTGTCGTGACACACGGTCTACATCAGCTCCCCACGTGTGTCGCGCTCTAATACAGAGGATCCTAAACGTTATTACATATCACAGGAGAGAAGAGTGTTGCGCAAAGCGGTCACTATGCCTCCCAGGAAGAAGCCTAAGCTTACCGCTCAATCCGAAGTCGCGCAACCTTCCGCGAACACCCCCGCCAGTGATAACGCAGCTCAGCTTAACACGGAATACGACCCGGTGACAGACCCATGGACGGATGAACAGGAGACTGCGCTACTTAAGGGTATAATCAAATGGAAGCCGGTTGGTTCGTAGCTATCCCTGGTGTCACCTCGGGAAGCCAACCTCTGCTAATCAATCCATGCCGCCGAAGGAATGCATAAACACTTCCGCATGATTGCTATCTCTGAGTTCATGAAAAGTCAAGGTTATGCACCTGTCCATGCAGAACATACGCGGATACCGGGGATCTGGAAGAAGCTAGGGACATTATATAACCTTCCAGCACTGGATGAGAGGGTACGTAAAAGACCGCTGCCAATGCCTGACATGGCTTGCTAACATTTACACTTGCCGTGTAGGAAGATTCCTTAATAACAGATCCTTCCGATGATGCCGATGGCTCGAAAGAGCTCTACTGTCCATTCGAGCTTCCTGAAGATGAATACGGCGAGTTGATGTTTGAGAGGAGATTAGCAATGGAAGGTTCCGCTTCGCCCGTACATAGTACCCAAGCCGAATCTAGGCGAGGTAGCACAGTAGCCGACACAGATGGTGCGCCCTACTAGTTATTTGCTTCTTTCCGAGTTCTGGATAGATTCTAACTACTGCGCGCATTTAGAAACCCGATCATCTCCGGCGCCATCGAGAGGTAGGAAATCAGGTCGTGGAAGCCGTCAATCGGCACGAGGTGCTCGTTCTTCGCGGTTACAGGTAGAAATCGAGGTTCCAAGGAGGAGTGCAGGCATAGGAGAAGACGAAGGTGACTCCGAGGATGCGGGTGCTAATGAAGAAGGTGATGAAGAAGGCTCGGACGGGGCGAAAGATGACAGCGAAGGTGATGAAGAAGCCGAAGAGGAAGCAGGAGGCTCCCCAACAGCACGAAGCACGCGAGCTCAGACAACTCGAACAAAGCAAAAGGAGAAGAGAAGTAGTGGCACAGGAATCAGACGAGGCGGTCGGCGACGGTAGTCTTACTATGTACTTTTGTTTCATCAGTTTCCGAAACTTTGATACCTTTGGGGGACTCGGGGCAGGCGTTTCTTTTGCATTCAAATATGGCAGATCTACCATCGCATTTAATCTACTTCAGTTCATTGGAATTGGTTTCGGTTGGCGATCAGTCCACAAAGCGCGATGCTTTCTAAATAAACATGTTTCAACCATCAGGAGATTGCGCCGGATATCAAGGTTAAAATTACGATAAAGAAAAGTGATGAGACATATTGCAAAGGAAATGGCATCTTAATAAATACATTGTACGTATAAATAGGTCACTACATTTGTTCTAGTCATTCACAGGCTAAAAGGAGACAATTAAGGGAAATAGTAGATGGCGCGAACCGAATCCCTTACAGGCGCTTCATGATAGCCTCAGCGTACTCGTGGGTCTTGGCCTTGCCGCCCAAGTCACCGGTGAGAGTCTATACAGCGTTAGTGACTGTGCTACACTAGCGAATAGGGGCCAGTATCCGGATCAACTTACCTTTCCTTCAGCAAGGGTATCAAAAATGGCCTTCTGGATACGAGAAGCGTGCTCAGTGAGACCCATGTGCTGCAGCATCATGATACTGCTCAGAAGAAGAGCAGTGGGGTTGGCGAGGCCCTTGCCAGCAATGTCGGGAGCAGAGCCGTGAACAGCCTCGAAAATGGAGCACTCGTTACCGATGTTACCAGAGGGAGTGAGACCGAGACCACCGATCAGACCAGCGCACATGTCGGACAGAATGTCACCGTACAGGTTAGGCATGACAAGAACCTTGTCGTTGTAAGGAGTGGGGTCAGTGACGATCTTGAGGCAAGAGTTGTCCAGCAGCTCTGCGTCAAATTCGATATCGGGGAACTCCTTAGCAATATCACGGGCGAGGTTCAAGAAGAGACCATCAGACATCTTCATGATGGTAGCCTTGTGCACAACACGGACCTTCTTCTTGTTGATGGAGCGAGCGTATTGGAAAGCAAAGCGCAGGACTCTCTCGGAGGCCTCCTTTGTGATGAGCTTAATGCTCTGCACAACGCCATCGACAACGACGTGCTCAATGCCAGAGTATTCACCCTCGGTGTTCTCACGGATCAGGACGGTATCGACGTTGTCATAGGGGGTCTCGTAACCAGCAACGGAACGGCAAGGACGCACGTTGGCGAACAGGTTGAAGGTACGGCGCAGAGTAAGGTTCAGAGAAACATGTCCCTTACCAACGGGGGTCTAGAAAAATTTTTCATGCTCAGTAAAAGATTTCCATGACGCAAGAAAGCGTCAACATACAGCAAGGGGGCCCTTAAGGGCGACGTAGTTCCTCTTCACGCTCTCGATGGCATCGTCGGGGATTGCGGTCTTTCCATCCTTCAAGATAGGAGTAACATCGACTGGCTCCCACTTGACGGGGGCCTGTAGGTAGATTTAGTGATACGTCTTAGAAACAACAAGCGACGTGGAGGGAAGAAACATTACGTTTGCGGCAGCGAAGATATCCTTGACGGACTGAGAGATCTCAGGACCAATGCCATCACCCTCAATCAGAGTAACGGTGTACTTTCCCTATAGAGGCAATATTTCGATCAGAAAGCTTGTTTGGATGTGTTGGGTTCAGTTTTGGATGTTTTATAGATCGATGGTCCAAAAGATTTCCAGCGGGAGGCGCCGGACTAAAGGAGAAAATATCTGGGGTGAAGAAAAATTCGCAGTGTTCCAGGGCGCAACATACATCGGTGTCCTTCTGGCCCTTGAACTTAGCGACACGCTCATCGGCAGCAGCGGAATAGCTACGGAGCTACATAGTAGTCAGGTTAGCTATGCAAGAATTGACGGTCGGGCCGGAAGTGGAAATGGACTTGGTCTACCTGCGAAAAAGGCGAAGCAATACGTGGGGAGACACGAGTGCTCCGCAAGCATTGGCGGGCGGGGAGAGCAAAGTTCCTAGTAGCAAACATTGTGACAAGTCCCCGGGGTCAGCGACAAACAACACAGGGCTGGAGAGGAGAGTATATGAAGGATGGGAGGAGAGAAAGGAAGAAAGGCGGCAGGCGGTTTGCTTGTGCGGGAAGTGAGAGAAGGATCCTCAGGCCAATCTTCGGGACCGTCGCAGCCGACCGACCGGCATGACATGGATTCCGTGTTTGGCTGCCCAGAATCCACTTGTGTCCCTTTCCTAGATCAGATAACAACTGACGGGTCGCGGGCCACCACACCTCACTCTTTGTTATTATTATTTCATGGTATTTTTTCCAATTTCTCCCCCTAAACCTAACTCATAGTCTGGCGCCCCAGATTTCCCCACCTGTGCGGCTACGTCCTTCCCTGCATGTGGCCTCCTGGATCGTTCTCCCCCGGCGGTTGATCGGTCACCTGCCCCCTCCTAGACTAAGCGCGCGGACAACTTGCAGCAATGGCCGACGCAGACATCGCAAACTACTACAATCTCCCTTCGGCTTTTCCTGAGGAGTGGCCTGCAGAGTTAGAGGAAAGCGATCATTCCGAGGATGAGGCACTTATTCGCACCAGTTCACGGCGATCGCGCTACTTTGCTCTCGAGCGCAGTAACAGCGTCCAGACAGGTGTCAACCTAGGGTCATTCAAAGGAAACAATGGCCGGGAAAACCTTGTACAGATGGACGAACCGGATCCGCTCGGGACAGGCGAGAGCGTCCTCAAAATCTTAAATAAGGCAGGTTTGTCCGTCGAAGAAGAGAGTCGCTTGCGGAATAGATTTCTGCTCTCATCTACTTCGTTTTCACCCGCTCTGTTTCTTTCGCAGGCTCACTCCGATGCATCGATTAAATCACTACTCAATGGACTGGAATTTCTATCTCGATCGATTGACCAGAAGTCAGCTTCGTTGAAAGTACTTGTCGAGGCGAACTTTGAACGATTTGTCCGAGCCAAAGCAACGATTGATAGTGTATATACAGAGATGAGGAACCAAGGGAAGACAGAAAACTTATCGGTCTCGCAAGCTCGCCGTAGGTCAGGACATTTCCGAAGCCTTTCGTCTGGCAAACAGAGCATATCTCCCGCGACGATTCCAGATTCAGGTCCTGGGAAGAATGCTCTGACAAAGGAGAGCGAATATGGCATGAAGGGCATCCGTGGTCCACTTTTAGAAGCCTCTGTGAAAGCTGAAGAAGTCTGGGGACCTGCACTAGGTGGCCGTGAAAGAGAACAGGTTTTAAAATCGGTCGTCGAAACTATGGAGAAGCACCGGGATGTCTATGAAATAGGCGGGCTCCTTTCAAAATCCATCAAGCAGAGAGACTATGATTCTGTTTTCGAGCAGTACACCAGAGCGAGAACGCTCGCGAAGGAGGCCAGGAATATTACCGATACAGCTGCGAGCAAGGGCCGACCATTGACTGATGAGGAGACCCACATGATTTTAGCAACTGGGAGGATGTGGCTGGATGTTGATCAGCAAATACAAACATTTAAGCATGATCTTTGGAGGCGCTTGAGTGAGTCGCCTATCTCCTCGACTACGGTGACAGCTTCAGGACCAGTCGAAGAGCACATGGAACTAATTGGCGCTCTATTGGAATTGGGTGTCGAAGACAATCCCATCTGGATCTGGCTTCTTGGTCGCTATGAATACTTGAAAACGAAGATTACAACTTTCTGCGAACGCGGCAAAACAGAATTGGAGATATTGAGGCGCAGGCTCGCTTCTGGCGACAAGCCAACGCCTCAAGCAGTGGCATCCTATCTTCGACTGGCTCCTCGTGATGGTGCAGCAAGTACTCCAATAACTCTTGACACTGACCAGGTCATCGAACTCTGGGAGTGTGTACATACTTACTTAACTAGACTGCTATCGTCTCAGGGTGGCCTTCTGGGTGAAGCTTTCGATTTCTGGGAGGCGGCACAATCCTTTATCGAGGGAAGCAAACAAAAGCTTCTCCCAACTGGATTCGAAGGGGAGAGTCGTAAACATCACCGACTCTCAAATAAGGACTCCGGGGAGCTGCATAAGGGTGTTGTCGAATTGGTTAATCTAATTCGCGAAAGCATTCTTTCACTGTTCGCCGACCCCCCAGTAGAGGATGTCACTATCCTCACCTCCCCAATACCACCACCAAGCCCCAAGAGCCCGATGAGTGGAGGAATTACGCCCACCGAGTCCCGTTTCAAGCTAGACCCTAAGAATATGCCATTTCCCACCCCAAAACGTGGTGAGGCTTGGGAGGACTTTGCATTTTGGCCCCCCTATTCCAATTCCCTCAGTGGGATTCACTACCTCGGTCAATTCCTCGTCCTCATTGGCAGAGCAGCCAGTGAAATGGCTGCATTATCCCCTGTGCGAAGCACAGAGAACGCCTATGATCTTCTCAAGTCACTTGTGAGCGTCACTCGTGAGCGTTCGGTTCGCGCAGCATGCTACGCCTGGGGCAAAGACGCGGAAGTCTGCAAGATGCTAGAGGACTGGACGAGAGATTCAGAGAAAAAGGACTTGACCAAGATGCCTGGTTTGTTTGTGGCTTTTGAGGACGCGATTCTTAGTGGAATGCAGAAAATCCTCTACATTTCCGAAGCTATGGTAAAATCGGGTGATGTAGACGTTGTCTCACAGCCTCCTGCGAAGCTCCTACAGATGGTGCGCACACAGTTTGTGTCCAGTATTTACAAGGCCCTCAGCGGTTTGGTCGAGAACGCGGAACATCCCACAATTCCTGAAGAGGATAGTGAATGGGTGCTAGCGGAGCCTGCCGTGCGTAGTCTATCTGATACATCTACCGCACTTTTCATCGCGGACGCGGTCGATGCCCGCAATAGGGTAGGTCTCTCATGGATTTTAAGCGCTTACATGTCAACTAATCGTGTTTATAGAACGTTCGCATACTCCTCACTCTGTCGAATATCAAAGCATTCCAAGCCGATCTCGTCCCTCAGCTAGTAGCAACCTTTGAAACCTCGTTTTCTGTCAAATTGACTGAGGAAGCCAACACTATTCGCGACGTGCTCAGTCAAATCGATGACCGCTTGTTTCAGTCATACACCAAACCTACAGTCAACAGATTAAATACAACGATTGTCAATAGTATTACTGCCCCAGATTGGGAGCCGACCATCTCTCGCCCCGAACAAGTCCGGCCGTATGTGTACAACACAATGCTGACTCTTGTCCTTGTCCATACGGAGATCTCGACTACCATTCCTTCCAGCTCGTCGCCGGCATCTACTCGGTCGTCTGCCGCAGGCCCGCCACCTCTGCTAACCATCGTTCTCACACACTTGTTGTTGAAGATCTCTTCATCTCTCTTAACGGCTTTCAGCTCTCGATCGTCGTATACCTTGGCGGCCTTGATGCAAGCTACTCTGGATACCGAGTTCATTGCGCAGACCATGTCGCAATTTTCTACAGATGAAGCCTCTTCTGTGCAGAGCCAGATCTACGTGGAGCTCGACCGCCGAACCACGCACGAGGCCCGGGCTCTTCTTCAGTCAGAGCTTGGTGAAATGCGGGGAACGCTGAAACGATTGAGGGAGAGAACGAAAGGAGAGTTTGCTTGCTTTAGGAAGCAAAGAACTCGGACGGAGCCTAAGACATCGGCGTAGTAGTTCATGATAGATAATTGAATTTTGGTTATCAATAAAGACACCAGAGGCGCAACCAACGAGCGTAAACAAGATCCAGTGGGTATCATTTTTTCAAAACTTTTGAACCATCATCACGTCCCATTTGAATAGTTCCCCCTCTTCTACGTCTGGCCGACCATCCGTTGCACCCGACTCAGCAATACCTTACTTTCACGGCCTAATCTCCTCTTCCCATGCTGGTCCGGCCGTCTAGCCCTCGTCATTGCCTCGCGATCCTTTTGTCTGAACTCCCGCTCCTCCTGCCGCCTTTGCGCCTCCTGTCTACGCTTCTCGGCCAGCTCCATCTCTTTCGCAAAAGCGGACGGCTTGGGCTTCCGTTTCCGGCGACCTTCGCCATCTTGCTTTCTCGCTCGTTCGGGGCGGGGCGTACTCTCGGGGGGTGGCTGATCTAGCATCGCCTGTCGGTCCGGGTGCAGCTCCAGCGAGGCAGGCTCTGCCTCTGGCGCATTGTCATCCTTCGCGGCATTTTCCTCTGCTAATTCGTAGACTGACTTGCGGGGGGCGGCAGCGAGCTCTTCAGCTCTCACTTTGGCGTAGGCTTTTTTAACCTTGGCCTTCTGGATCAGGTCGGCTTTGATTTTCTGGGCTATAGTGGGTTGTGGTTAGCCAGAGGACCTTGCAGGGCCGGTTTAAAACTTCCCGAAGAGAGAAAAAAAAAAAAAAAAAAAAAAAAAAAAAAAAAAATAGACGAAGGAAGAAAAGAAAAAACAAGAGAGAAAAAAAAGAAGAGCGGAGCCATACTTTTGCGGCGATAGGTACCATCAGGCAGGTTTGCAGGTCCCACAGAAAATCCCTTCTTCTTCTTCACTGGTGGTTCAGTTGTGCGTTGTTCTTCGGACTTTGCATCGATATCCCGGGAGCGTTTGGTTGACATGATGGAAGGGTTTTTGTGTTTTGTTTTTTGGGCCTTAATCAATAGGATCTTTGGGCTAGATACTATTTCAACAGTTCTAAATGATTCACTTAGTATGAATCTTGTGTTGGGCAACAATTGACGTGGCAAATGATGTCGTTGTGTTTGAGGGCAAAGGAAGGAAAAGTTGTTGGCGGACAGTAGATAAAATCTTTTGGGAAGTGTAAGCTTTAAGTTCCCCCGTGCAGAATGATCCGATTATCAATAGTTTCCCGCAGGACGAGAGTGGACGCATATGAGGTATCACAGAGGAGGAGGGGAAGATGAAAGTCGAGGGAGGGAAAAAAAAGAAAAATAAAAAAAATAAAACGATGCTGTCTGTAATGACACAATGATCCTTCAGAAAGAGGAAACAAAATATGGGTACCTTCAGATCTTAGTACACGCTATCCGTACATACATGATACATGTGCAAAAAATGGCTTGCGATAAGGGGATAAGAGCGAATACCAAACGGTAACGTTACCTGTGGATAAAAATTATTGGAAAATGATCCCATTTCCATCCCGTTTCCCCTCCACCCAACGGGAAAAGCGAATGGATTTGTTCATGGTGGACCAAAAATCCAACCCCCATGTCGTTTCAGGTGCCTCATGACTCAATTATACTCTCGTCATTCAAATAGCTCACTTTTAATCCCTCTTAGCTAACAAACTCTAGCTCACCCACTGCACATTTTATCACCTTACTTCACTTCCGTCCTAATCCCGTCATACTACCGCTCAATCTCCTCCTGACGAAAGACCGCCACTTCAAGTCCCCAACGTCGTCTCCATTTGCACCTCCGTTACCTCCCTCATGCGCTCTAGTATTGTCCTGTCGGCATAACTGTCTTTTCTTGGGATGTATAGTTGTTTATATTTCCAGTCAGTACTAACTAAACCTCGGTGATCATGCCCATATTCCAGGATCCAGATCGTCAGCGGTTTTATGACCTATGGTCGGATGACCATCCGCCGATAAGAGAGGATGAGCGCCAAATTGGGGGCCCCTCGTGGGCAAATCATCAAGGGGAGCGGGAATCGCCAAAGAGGCGTAGTAATTTAATTGATGAGACATCTCTATCGGATTGCAACCGGTCAGATGTACGTGCATGCGACCGAGAAGAGCTGATTCATTACATCAAGAACGCCGATACCTCGGCTTGGGCACATAGGCTAGTACGTACACACACACACTCTCTCTCCTCTAGTCAGGCAAAACTCTCCAGGAATAATGAATCGCAAGCTGTGTTTCTACGGCATGCGCATTTGCTCACATGGGTTATGATTAGTATGAAGATTCAAATACTGGCCATTATGTCTCCCGCACGCAGGACAAAGCATCCAACATGAAAGCCGAATTTATTGAACAAGGCATGTCTAGCAATGGCCCGGGTACAAATGATCAGGAATTAGGCTCGCCAGCTGATATCCAACGTCCTCGGTCAGCATTGCATTCAGGCGACTTTCGAGAAGGGGCCCGTCAAGACCCGGAACCATTGCCGCAGTCACCGCTACACGGGCTTGATGCCGGGCCACGTTTTCCCCTTCTGGGCTCTTCCCCAACTGCGCCCTGGTTCACAGCACCCGTTTTTGCATCGCTCACGAGAGCGCCACCGACCACGACCAATGTTTCGAATGAAAATACGAGGCCGCCATCTCGCTCGCGGGCACCGTCAGTGGGCTCATTCTCTTCTAGCTACGTGCTAAAGGCACCGACAAGCCCTCTTGTGTACCAAGCAAACAACACAGATTTAGACTTTTCCGCCAGAGCAGATTCAGCTGAGCAGCTTGATGCCTCGGAGAAGGCCAGCCGTCGTCGTACGTTGCCGCCAGAGAGTTTCCGGCACTTTCAATCATCGCCTACATCCCTTCGAGGGGCGTTCAGCTTCCAGCCCGGCTACTCCCCGGGTAAATGGGACGAATCGCTCCCGTTCCATCGTTGTAATCCGCGCCGGTCTCTAGCCTCGGCGTACACTCTTCAACTAGCGTCTTCGGTGCACAGTCCATCCCCCAGAGCCAGGAGACCCTCACTTGCGTCGGAAAAGTCTTCCAGGCCACATGCTCCCCTGGTTGGTTCTTATGAGGAGTCTATCTTACGTGGGAGAATGTCAATGAATCCATCAAAGCCACTCGATTTCACAGCTCAAATAGGTGTTTTGGGGAAAGGCAAATGTAAAGCGAATCTCAAGTGCCCGCCGCATGTCACGATTCCATTTCCGGCAGTTTTCTACAGCTATCCAACTTCGGGTAGTGGTCGCTCGATTTCGGACGATAACCCTAGTCCTTATGTCGGCTTGATAGACTTAGAGAACTCTCTTGCAAAGGACACAACAGCTCCGAGTCGACGTCGCAGGCCCCATCAAAGCCCCTCTGGTGCCCGTGGTGAAATGACAGACAACCCACCACCGCCTAGGGCGAATGACCAAGATGCTGTCCGCAGACGAGAGAAAAGGCATAGGAGGGCTGAGTCGCCCAAATGTCCGCCAGGGGGCTGCTATCGAATACCTCAACAAGGTCAGCTCCAAGTCATGATTAAAAATCCGAACAAGACAGCTGTAAAATTATTTTTGATTCCATACGATCTCAGCGATATGGAACCTGGAACCAAGACATTTATTCGGCAGCGAAGCTATTCCGCAGGTCCTGTCATCGATATGCCGTTGACTGCGCGAAAAAACTACGGGACCGATCGCCCAGAGGCGTCCTTGAACTCATCGGAGGATCCGAAGAACAAGCCCATCCTGAGGTATCTGATACATTTGAACATATGTTGTCCCTCCAAGGGCCGCTTTTATCTGCACTCAAGCATCCGTATTGTTTTTGCTAATCGAGTTCCTGACGGCAAAGAAAAGCTGCGGAATGAGATCCAGAATCCGGAGCCTCGATATGCGCCGTATAAGCCGGCTCGTGATGCCAATCATACGCAGCTGAATACAAAGCTAGTAACAGAGAACGGATACCAAAGACCAGCTGCTGATCAAGGATCCGTTCCAGTTTCATTGTCTGATCTCCCTCCGCCGTATGGACGAGAGGGCCAGTCTGCAACACCAATGCCGGCCATTGAAGCGCAGACCGTCTCTCATACTTCGAAGGATGCCCGCTCAAAGCAGCGAGCCCCTCATCCTTTCCGACCCATTCCGTCTTTAAGGGAAGAAATGCTCCCCTTGCATGACTATGATACAGCCGAGACCTATCAAACTGGTAGCGGGACGTATAGTAAACTCACCAAAGGAGACGTTGGATACGGTGGCTATCCATTCAACCCCACGAGCGGCTCTGAAGCCGGTGAAAGCCTACTCGCCAAACGACTGAAAGGACTCGATGTACAGAGGCATAATTCATCTGGCCTCAATTAAAGTCACTCAAAATTGCGAAACCGCCCGTCTACACCATCTGCCTAGGCCGCTTCACAATTGCTTCAGTATAAATCGTCATATTTAACCTTTCTTTCTGTCTTTTTTTTATTACTCTCTCTCATTGACGTGTTGCCACGCTGCAGGACAAACGCTGCATAACTGACATTCAAGGTGTAGGCTCATCTTCAGGGACATGAAAGCAATCGCCTCCTGCTTCCCGCAAACTGACACGAGCCAGCCAAAAGGGCGCAGGACATCCGTACTTTTTTAATACCCAAGCTCTTCTCATCTATTTAACTCACGGCGTCAAACAAATGTTTTCGAGGGGCCCCAGGAAGTCTCCTCTCTTTTTTACTGATTTATCTTCGTTTTGTCCAAGGCGTACAGCGTTCAGTCCAGGTACCGGGAGAAAGGTAATATGTCTTTTGAGTACATTCTGAGTACTTCTAACGTTCATTTTAGTCGTGTGGAAGATTAGCTACTCAAATTTAATATACGCTTAAACAGAATAGCACATACACATCCATAATATACATTAACAGTGAACGTTCTTCGGAGATATATATGTACACTTATACGTACCGGGCTTTCTCCACCTCCTAAGAGATTCTATCTACCTGAATATCAACCAAGAGATGTGTAGGAGTTAGGCCTAAATGGGCAACTGTCGTCGACATTGGAATAAGCCGGACCGGCAACAGATGTGGTAACGGTAGGATTGTGAAAGACTTTTGGTCACAATGAGGTAGGTATGGACACGAATCTCATCTCTTAGGACGGGGAGGAAGCTCCAAATTCAAATTAATGTTGCAAAGCAATGGCACCGTCCTTAACCTCCATTGCTTTATCTTTTGCAGCCTCAAACCCATTCTCAATGGACCCAACCAATCAAGAGTGCAACTTGCTCGCTGCCCGGTGGCAATCTGCTGGGGGGGGGGGGCTAATTGTTGTAATCCAACGCTCATATTCGGTATCAATTTCTTTTCTAGGAGAAATAGTTAACATCGTGCTCCAGCTTTAGCACGTCGCCGAGAACATAGATCACATACAAGGTAGAATATATTTTCTAGTTTGTTGAATCAATTGGGCCGAAGAAGTTCGTTTGTTGTGAAAATGTCTCACTCAAAAAGTCCACTTGGCCCTTCTATTATCATGTCTTCCGAGGCCTTCCATGGTTTTTGGAGCACTACATTCTTCTTGCGGAGATTTTCACTTCTGCTAACAATCTCTGCTTGGTAGTCTCAATCTGTCTGTTATGTATTGTGTTAGCAGAATTGTTGAGGACCAGGATAACCTCGAACCTACTAGGTCCCTTGAACTACTTCAGCTCTTGGATTATTCCAAGGAAACCCCAGGTGATTATACCCTGGTAGGTTGTTGTAGACAGCTTGACTGTTGTTACAGCTGTTGAACATGAATTGGTTGAATTTTCCACAGGAGTTAGTTACTGATTCTGGCTAAACAGATAAGCTCATAGCTCATCGATCCAGTTTAGTTTACCTATGGGGTCATTCATTAGCTGCAATCCATAACCTGCCCTGTGGGACCCATTCGACTAAAAGATCCATTGACACTCCTGTTCGTGCCTTGAACTGTCCCACAACATATACTTATATTTATCTGAGACATCAGAGGGGCATTTACAGCCATGCTCGATGTCCGGCGATCACTGGCCATTCTGTAGGAAAGGCTGTAACTTCTTGTCAGATATCGTGGTAGTTGTAGGTGCGCAGTCGATAGTCGTTTTGCTGTACCATATTGATATGGGGAGTGAGGCAGGAAGAATTCCCACGATAGCAGATTGGGTGTACTAGTTACGCGGTCCCTTATGGGCAGGGATGGTTAACAGGGTCCGTCGTAAAGGGACAACAGGCACTGCTCATCGAAGTGATTGATTGGTGAGCTTGTCATTCCAGTCACGCCTTATCGGTTGGAGGATACCCTGTCTGAGGAGAAATCCGGGATCCCCCCCCCCCTTTTGGTCCTCAATCGAACGTTGTAGCTATACGCACCATAGACTAGACATCTTTAGTTAGAAGTTGGAGGGGGACTTGACCCGGATCCTATGCTGTACTTATACCACCAGGACGAGTGAATACCTTGATATTGCTAGGCACTGATAAAGACCTGGTAGGAGCTTCACCCGGTATATTTAGTGCAGAGAACCCAATATTGACATCCTTCACTAGGGCTGGTGAGAAGGCGTGAGCAATTTGATAGTCACCTATCACAGCTGGGTGAAGTCCATCAGAGCCCACTGGACATGAACTACGTTCATAATTATAGTCCTTTTTTCAATATAGTTAAGGTGAATCAGAAAACCCGTAGTACTTGCTCTATTTAGAAATATCATCGCGCAATAGAGAGTTGGCTATGTTGGTGCTATAGCAGGAAGGTCCTCACAGCCACCAATCAAACTCCGCTGTAGCACACTAGCAATAGTAATATTCATCTGTAGATTCGCAGCCCGAGGATTGTTGATTCACGTATTCGCACGTCATTCCATCAAGGCCTAGTTTCAGGGGCTGGAGATGAAGAAATTGGGAGCGGTACGCCACCATACATCTCAGAGATTACTGAGCAACGTTTCAGGGGCCGGTTAATCATAGTTGGATCGAAAATTTCAAAAGTCCGTATCTGAGGCGATGTACTATTAGGTACTGGCTTCAGGATAAATCGTTTCGAACTATATACACGGTAGGCAATCCACATATAACCCAAGTAGACCTCCTCCCATGTTGCTGATTGTGACAAGCAGGGCGAGAGCTACTTACTCTAGACTCTATTCCTGACCAAACTTCTAAAATTCTTAATCGAGCAATCTTAATATTAGGGCTATACTAAGTAGCTACCAAGCCTCAGCAAGATAACCAGGCTTTACCAGTAGTTCCATGATTCTCTCTTAGCATCGAACCACTCTTCAATATCTTCATCTTTAGCCTTTTCTAGTATTCTCCAGATCCGCCGACGATTCCGCAGACGGAGCGGAGCGTGCTGTAAAGGGTTCCCGGGTTCAAACACCTCCACTTGTGCAAGGGTGCGAACAAGGCGCTCCCAATTCCAAACTCCTTCTGCCCCGTATGTTGGAACATCATCATCTGTATTGGATATTGCAGGATAGTCCTGTAGGGAAGAGATATCTAAGTCCCAAAGTCACGGTAGAACTTGCTGATTGAAAAGCATATCACGCCACATCCATGATGGTAAGGAACGGTCACATATCTGCATCGGGTTGACGAAAGGGTGTAGATTATTATAGAACATGTCTTGGAGCTCATTGGGCAGTGCTTCTATTGCAAGAGATAATCAAGATTGCCCTTGCAAAGATGGCGGAAGAGGTTGTAGGTACGAGGGGATCTCCTGAGTGAGTCCTGGAAAGGGCGATGGGGCCATTTCATATTCCTATAGGAACATGTTTTTAATAGCGGGCGAAAAGCACCATAGACTATGCTTATACAGAACCCACGTAGGCCCTTTGCTCCCCCCAAGCCCATGAGAAATTTCGATAAAGGTTAGTATCCTGAAAGTAATAGTAATGTGGTTCAATGACACGAAGAGGTAAAAGCGTGCCGCTGAGTCCGGTGGGGTAGTAATCATTGCTCTGTGCCCTAGTTATTCGTTGCTCAAACATTTCATAAAACTGGCTGAGGGTTGTAGGCTGTTTTGGGCCAGCCGCTACTCCAGTTTTTATAAGAACCCGGCGATACTCTACCAGACGTCGCATCATATTAAGACATTCTGGATGCACTGTTGCATAAGGGTACTCCGTACATATATCGTGTACTAATTCTGATAAGACCTTATTGAAACGCGAAGGTTCTAGCCTTTCCAACCTTTCCCCGTAATGCACACCATGGATCTCAATCTCTAAAAAAAAAAATTGAATATCTCTCTAGCAGGCTATGGTTTTCGTACAAGAACAAAAGTTGAAAGAGCAACTCACCATCTAGCTCGAGTACTTCCAGCGGTAGATCATGATTTGATAGGCTCACAGTATCCCAATCTTTCTCATAGTGGTAATTCTCGGCTCGAATGGCCTGTAGGGTAAACCACTTGTACCTCTCAAGGTTTTTATCTCGTATTCTTTCTTCCATTACCTTTTTCCTTTGTTAGGGGGTTATTTCTTTGAGCGCGTCGAAGAAGAGCTCACAAAGTTCGGGACACCACATATAACACAGGATATATCTTGTGCCCAGTAACCCTTATCGAATCGCTCGAATTCAAAAAAGATCACCCTCAGATGGGCGCTCACTAGGATGGAAATCCATGGCAGGTGAAGTGGAGCTGCTCTGTTCTCGGTCCAGGGGGCACGAATCAAAAGACCAGAAGACGGTAGTAAATACATCGCTTAGTGCTCTTACGCACCGCCTCGTATAGTAGGCAAAATACCTAGCAGGGGTGCACATCAACATGCTTGGTTTATTAGTTAGTTCCTATTGCAAAAGTAGGCGCGTGAGGGGGGGAAATTTATTTGAGCCAATAGTAATTTAAATTCCTTTTCTAGTGAGTTTGTGCGAAGGGCAGCACCGGCGGTGGCAACTCACAAGCCCACTGATATCAGAATGACAAATGGTCGAAACTTATACGGCGTATGGATATTGGCGCACCTTATACTGGAAGATATGATAGCATGAATGAAAGCGGAACGCGGTTCAAGGCCCATCATCAAACTGACATGAGATAAGGAACTAGACCAAGCTCAAGGTGGGCCTAACGTGAAAGCAGAGGTAGGCCCTACATCGGTTCGCTAATCATTGGATATCTCAGGGTAACGGAACGATATTAACCCATAAGACCTCAGTAGGAGCAGCACGTGCCACGACTTATATCGATGGGGCACGTAAATTACGAGGCTAGCCCCAACATTACAGACTCAGTATTCTTGAACATTATTTAAATCGTGTTCCATCTGGTGCTACACGGTTCATACTGTCTATCGTTCGATGTGTCTCTGGGCCCTACCTCAGTCTATACCTTGAATGACATTGGAAATACTCTACCGATGCCGCGTGACTACCGTTTTAACTTGTCGGCAGTGCCTCTCTTTCGCGACGCAAACCTATCCTTACTAATTTAACCCATTGGCAGACTTCCTCTCACGCCCCTTATACATGACCGCATGGAGCAGCGGATGTCCCACCACCCCCGTTCGAGTACTATGATATTAAAACCTACCTTCAAGGCGGCGGCGACAGTAGGCCGCAACACTCTCCAACCTCACTAGAAACCATTGAAAAAGCTTGAAAGAAGCCTATAACTAACGCAACGTCTAGATCAAAGCCCCGACCTCAATAACGTCCCGATACTGCACTCTGCGGGCACAAGTCTATCCAACCCGTCTCTGACAGACATGGAAAACAGACAGTTTGCAGTGAATGAGAGCCTCCTCATTACCCTACTAAGGAATATCACGGTCTCGATAATCCTGTTCAAGGATCTCTAGAACACGAAGCGTACCCTAATAGAAAATATGATCAGCGTATACACACTTTCCCAACCATTGAACATCATCCTGCCGTACTCCCTTACGCTGGTCACCGGTCCCATCACCCTGTTTCTAGGGATCTACTCCCTACGGGAGAATGGCGTTTCTGCCATGGACGGCGGTTTCCTCCAGAGTCTCACGTCTACTAGAGGAAGTCCAAACATCGACCGCGTTACCCGGGAAGGCTGTCTTAGGGGGCATGAAACATCCCCTCGGCCCTGAAGGAGATGAGGATCCAATATGGGAAACTGATCCCGCAGACGGCAGAGGAGGAATCTAGCGGCCTCAGGAGGTCTGGATTCGGTACTGAGGATGAGGTTCGTCCACTGCGGCGACTGCACGCTACGAGGGAGAGTGGAGATTGGGAATGTCTGTCTTGGTTGGGATAGGACATAATACATGCGGTGTAGTCTTGATATTGGAAATACGCAATAATACCCCAAGCTTAGCTCGCGCTGAATTACGGTTCTATTGAGGAGAACTACCCCAAGAAACGATATAAATTGTTTAGCCGCTAGAGGTTCCACTAAGGTTCAACCTTTAGGTATGTGTTCCCGCATCGGTGCTAGTGCAGTGGTACCACTCAGTGGGGCTGACGCATAGTTTGGAGGGACTCGAAGCACAGTGATGCTGTATCTCAGGTGGGAGATCGATTCAATTCTTTCTATTTATTATCCACATCTTGGAAATATATACTAAACACCTGGTGGCATATGCATCTCAACCAATATTTACTAGGCAGGGGAACATCATCTGAATCGTCAACGCCGCATAACAACGCAGGCAAAATATACAGAAAGAGATCAAGTGTATTTATCTAAACGGAGTTTAAATCCAAGGAAGAAGATTCATAGATTGGTTTTATATGCCAACGATCAGCCTGGCCACAGCACTAGATGTCGCCCAAGATATACAGCTGGCCAAACAAATAGGTTCGAGATATACCAAGGTGCAGTTGTAAATTTATTAGTGTTTAACCTGCGTGCTCGACAATCTCGTTCACCAGAACGCCGTCCTTGATATAGGACTTGATCTGCTCCGGAACGGGGCACTCCTTGGTATCTTCGTCTGTTCCCTCCTTGGGGGGAAGCATGATGTTGAGCGCTGTGGATTTGCTGGAGAAAATCTCGGTGTTTAAGCTCTGTGGGCCTAGGTAGACTGTGGCACCGTCCACTTGATCCAGCAAGAGAGTGGGCGCCACACCGTCGATCTGGAGAGCGAATTTGGTACACTTGATGACATCAAGGCTGCTCACGAGGGAATCAACAATGATCGAGAGATCCTTGCAGTTGTCGATGGCGATAGCATTAGCCTTGCTGGACACCTTTACGATGGTCTTGTTGCAGCGGGAAATGAGAATGGACTGGTTCTGCTGGGCAGGGATCTCAACGATCTCACCCGGGTTTTCGAAGTTCTCGATATACCACTTGTTGCTCTCGAGCTCCTTACGAGGAGGCTTGCGGATGCGCATGCTCTCTGGCTTAGGCTTCTTGCTCGGGGCTGGCGACTTGGAACGAGAGATGCTGCCCTGCGAGTCAGGACGGTCCGGAACGGTTGAACTTGCGCGAAGGTTAGGGTTCTTGTGCGTCATTTCGGACTTGTCGACTTTCCGGAGACCAGAGGTGATTGCTTCACCCTGGTTCAACTGAGCAAAGACAGCAGACATGTCGCCTCCCGGGGCCACGCTGGGCGGTGGAGGAACGCCAGGCGGTGGTGGAGGTGGTGGAGGAGCTCCGCCAGGTACGTTCAGTGTCGGTACAGGAGGGGGAGGGGGAGGGGGAGGAGCAGAACCACTAGCCCCGGCGCTAGAGCCACCTTTGACCTGTCTGAGGGCTTCCAGCGCATCGATGCCGTTTTGTTCATTCCATGTCAAGCCCTTCGGGTAGTGCTTCTTGAGATAGGCAGCAAGAGACTTGAAGACTTGATAGTAAGATTGGATATACTGGACGTGAGTCTTGTCCCTGGAGACAATCGTAAGTACTTTGTTCCGGGCATCAATAAGACAGTGAAGATCATACTTTTCTTTGTACTCCTTCAAGACCTTGTTACCATAGTATTCAATTCCACCAACAATCTCACTGACAAAATCGGCTGGCTTGAGCTCAAAAAACCATCCCAGAGCGACGATACCTTCGGCGACCGCGCTAAGGTGGTTGAAAAGAGGAGAGGCACGGTTCGACTCGCGGATCATATTAATAGAATCGGAGGCAGTGTGAAGCTCTGTCATGAGCTCTGGGGGTTGGGGTTCAGGCTTCTTCGCCTTCGTCGAGACATAAAGGTAGGTGCGCTCGGCTTCAAACGCTTGCAAGACAGCTTTCGACTACAGAGCCAGTTAGTAGGCAGTCTCAACCACGACACAATCGCTTTCAGTTGAAAGGCCTCACCTGCTCCGCAACAAGGTCTCCAATTTTATTTCCAAGGTCCACGAAGTTTCGCACATCCTTATTGATCAATGTATCGAAGTCTTCAATTTGAGGCGGGACGGCAGGTGCTGCAGGTGCTGGAGGGAGCGCTGGCTTTGGAGGTTCAGGAGCAACGGTCTCGGGGGCAGCGGCAGCATTCAATGTTTTCGGCGAACTGGGGTCATCCAGTCCCATAGCCATATCCTCCAGACGGGAGGTCGCGGCTTCTAGCCTATTACATCATGAGTATAACAAAACAGAAAGTGAAACACCTGGTAGATGCTCTGCATGGCAGTTTCCTGTCCTTAAACCAAGCTGGTTTGAGCCCTTACCGCTTAATAAGGGTAGTTAGGTTATGCATATGGCTGGTCGCCATCTTGAACGGCCCCTATCAAAGTAAGGGAGGGGATCCCGAAGCCAACTCAAGAGGGATAAAAGATGCAGAAAGAAGAACCTGACACTTCAAGTCGAGGTAAAGAGGGGCAAGCGACAGTATACTTGCCCGTGGCTATGGAGTAAGCTGTGACTGTTGGAATCGTAAGTTGCAACGGTGTCGGCTCCCAAAAGATGATGCTCCTTATCCCGTGCCTGAGGCCTGGAGCTCCACGAGTGGGCCTTACAGTACAATACGCATGAGCGGCTGTTACAAAGATTGTACACTGTGACGTTGGCGGTAAACTTTGGTAATTCAGCCACATGTAGTATGGTATTGCGATAAGAACCTCTTCTACTAAACCCCACCAATTTGGACATTTGTTACGCATTACTACTAGCAATAATGACAGAAAAAGGCGACGCTACAACCATTAGCAATGATGTGGAATTTTGCACCCTGGGCATGTTCATCCTCGGTATGCTATAACACGCCCAAACCGGATGAACCATCGAAACCCTACGGTGTACTTACGAAACTCCTTTCTCTCATGCAGATGATATTGACTTCGGGGGCACTAGACCTAATGTCAAAAACATCCTCGGAGGTGCGGCGTCTTTCGCAGTTGTCGGTGCTCGTCTAGTCGCTGGAAAGGAACACTCTCACTCGGTTAGCTGGATTGTTGATGTCGGCTCCGACTTTCCCTCGGAGGTTCGGGATGTCATCAATACTTGGGGCACGGCATGCATAATGAGAGAAGACAGTAATCGATTAACCACCAGGGCTTGGAATGGCTATGGACCTAATGAGAAGCGGGGTAGGTACCTGACCTCCCTGCCCGGGAACACTAGAGAGGATA
Source organism: Aspergillus bertholletiae (assembly GCA_009193595.1). Classification (NCBI taxonomy): domain Eukaryota; kingdom Fungi; phylum Ascomycota; class Eurotiomycetes; order Eurotiales; family Aspergillaceae; genus Aspergillus; species Aspergillus bertholletiae. Next base: position 221,163 of record ML736180.1, read on the forward strand.
CTAACAGGCTACAGACTTCAAATATTTGACCCCTAAATTACGCCTGGAACCTTGGATGCTATCCGATTCCCAGGTGTTTTCGAGGACCTTTCACATGGTCTGCTCAGCAGAGCGTTGTATGTCTATTGTGCAAAATATACTGCAGCGCCGAGATGAACTGCGCCGAGAAGGCAAAGCACCCTCCAGCAGCCAGGCTTCAGAGAGGCCGTTCTTTGTGTGGGAACCTGTGCCTGATCTCTGTACGCCCGAAGAGCAAGAGAAGTTTTTTGTTGCAAACCGGGTAGTAGATGTGGTAAGCCCTAATGAATTGGAGCTGGGCATGATGTTTGGACAGCCAGGATGGAATGAAGAGAGCGAATTCGGAAAAGATATTGTGAAACACATCCTTGATGCGGGCATTGGCCCAAACGGAAATGGGCACTTGGTTATCAGAGCAGGGAAAGACGGGAGCTATGCATTCTCAAGAGGCCAGAGGATCTGGTTGCCCGCTTATCACCAACCAGATGCTTCAGCAAATACGCTAGTAGTCGATCCGACTGGTGCAGGTAATTCCTTTCTGGGGGCACTGGCTCAAGGAATGGTGACTGTTGATAGGGTCCCAGTCAAAATCATTGGCTCGGTTCTTGCAGAGTCTACTGTCTGGGAAAGGGCATTGGAAGCTTTGGGCAAGCAAAATTATATATTGTCCTCTCTGATATTTGCCACTGTTGCTGCGGGTTTCGTGGTGGAGCAGACTGGAGTGCCCCATATCTCTACGGCTAGGGATGGAAGAGAACTCTGGAACGGAACTGAATTCACGGAACGGGTCCGTCTGTACACGCAGCGATTGTATCGAACACTCGAAGAGTCTCCCCAGAAGCACTTGCAGATCAATTGACCGATTGAAGAACGCCCTTCTATTGTCGTACAGCCCACAATAATATGAAACAAATACCTATCATGCCATATAAACCTTCCGAAGGGTTTCATTGTAGCCCATGCTTCCCCTTTATGACTCGTGCTTCGCAGCTTGCTGTCTCTCGTGTTCGATAATCTGTTTGGTCCAGCTATATTGAAACAGTAGAATGTCAGTACGTACGATCTTCAGCAGCGAACTCCAGTGATGACTGACTAGCGACTAGGGAAGAATCTGCCGGGTTCTGGCATCTTGTCGCGGCGTTCCCGGTCAGCGCTAATGCTCCATGTCACGGCACAAATTCCAATAACAACAGCTCCCATGATAGCAGTGTTGGCCCTCCAGTTTGCGGGCTGAGCGTACCAGCCTCCAGCAGGAGACCAGACTTCCTTGGGATACCTAAGAGATCGGTGTCAGCCTCTCACGGAATCAGCAATTCAGGGAGAATTGATCGCATACGGGATCTTGCCGCCTCCACCCATTGTGGTTGGAATACAATTGAACAATGGTAGGGAAAGAACGTGGGCAATAGCTTGCTAGGAAAGCGTTGTTCTGGCGGGTTGAAGCCGAAATGACCGTCGACGTCCCTCGTCCCAGAACCCGTGACGCTAGTACCATATACAGTTTAGCGCCACAATGGACTTTCTCACACGACTCCTTGGTCCCGTGACTTCCGCTGAAGCTCGACTTTTCTCCAGCGGTCAAAAGTTCATACAATATCTACGTAGAAACCCCTACACTAAACCTCCGCGCAACGCCCTGGGCAATCCAATTTTGTTTTCGTTCCTTCCAATCGGCCCTTGGCTTCAGGTTTCTTACTCTCACAATTGCACAGATGAAGAGGCTGCAGCTCCAACGATGGAGCAGTTCGGTCCTCTCGCCGCGGGCCCGAACTGGTGGCCGCCTGCAGCAGCATCTGTACTATAATTTACGTCGCCAATCGACTATTTCACCTGCTCTTCAGGCCGAGAATGAGCCATTGTTCGAGGAACAATCGCTGGATACGCCAACCCACGTCCCCCAGTCCTCTCACTTCAAATACCTCCTCCCTTCTCCGCCGGTTGAGGCCGCACGCGAGTCCGCAAAACTTGCCGCCCTTCATGCACGCCTCTACCTCCCCTCCCGACTACCTCTTGAGACATTAGCACGCTCCCTGGTCGATGCTTCAGCCGATTCGAATCCTAATTTCAACAATGAAGCACTGGCTTCTCTTGGCCATGACCTTCTGAGCCACTACACCTCCGAACACCTTGTTTGTACATATCCTCGACTTCCCTTGACCGTCATCTTCGCAGCAACATATGCGTATGTCGGCCCTAAGACTTTGTCAGCAATGGCAAAGGAATGGGGTGTTGAGATGGCTGCAGTACCTGGTGGGGAGGTTGACCCTGGCCTCTTGCAGTTCAAGAGAGTACTCCCAGGCACTGATGTGAATGCGGAGCCAGTCACTGGCACAGAAAGGCCCAATGAACACCGGAAATCATGGAGAAAGTCAATGTCCTCCAGAGTTGTTTACGACAACGAGTTCGGTGATCCCGTCCGGGCATCCGGCGACTCGGCTGCCCCGGAATCGCAGAATACTCAGGGCGTTACCGCAGAACACGCCAGTGCGACATTTGTGCGCGCTGTGATGGGCGCCATCTATCTTCATGCTGGTAGACCAGCTGCCAAGCGCTTTTTTGAGCAACATTTCCTCTCCCGCCACCTCAATATGTCGGACCTATTCAACTTCTCCCAGCCGGCCCGTGACCTTTCCCGGCTGTGTGCGCGAGAGAACTTCGAGCCACCTGTTGCAAAGATCATCAGTGAAACTGGTCGCAAGAGCAGACACCCTGTCTTTGTCGTTGGTATTTTCTCTGGTCAAGATAAGCTGGGAGAGGGCGCTGGCGCCAGTCTGCTTGAGGCTCGATCCAGGGCTGCCGTGGCTGCGCTCAAGGGCTGGTACCTATATAGCCCATTGAACGTGCGTGTCCCTAGCGCCATGGAAGAAGAAGGCGCTGCGCCCTGGAAGCCCGTCCACGTGGACTTGGGTGAAGTGATCGTGTAAGATGAGATTGGAGAGAGAGAGAAAGAGACACGCGTCAACGTGGAAAAGGTGTTACATTATATGACATGACTTGTCGTCGATGGGAGCAAGAACACGTTACATATTATCTATTCGAATTTGCAAGAACAGGTTTTGTACAGTATGGGAAATATATTTCATTCGTCTGATGTCTTCTGCTGAACCCTTTATTATATTCATATTTTTTAACTTTTCTTTTCTCGTTTGTCTTGGTTCCATCTTTGCATTTCCACCCCAGTCCGTTTTAGACAGGAATTGGTCCTTAGAACAAAGTCGTTGTAAGGGCTGATTCTTAGACAAAAGTACATAGATATGTACCGAATGAATGCATATTACGTGACCTCGGTTGCAGAGTAGTGGGGACTGGTGATAATTCACAGGAGGTTTACAATTGCAGGGATTTACCAACTTACTACGCCAACGACGCGATTTTAAGGGCAGAGTCAGTCAGAGGGGTTGACAATCTCGTCCTCCCAGTTCCCACCACCTGTGTCTGTGCCCACCTGAGCGGTTCTATCGAGGTATTTGCCGTAGTCATCCCAAAGTTCATTGACTCCCGATCCAAAGAGATCCTTCCAAAAGCTTGGGCGTCCGCTATCCCGCGTCTCGCTTTCACCGATATATCCAGTCCGCAATAGCCGGTCGTTCAGCATTCCCACCGCACCTCTCCCAACGCGCACATCCTCCAGCCACTCTAGGAAGAATGCCGTATGCTGATAGCCCTGGTCCCATTTCTTTGCTCTCTCCTTGGAGGATGCCGGTCGTTTCCAGTGCGGCGGAACAAAGCCAGCTTTGAGACGCACGAAATCCGCGATTCCCTCGATCAGGCCTCCGGGTGGACGTGGCACCGGGGTATCACCCGGGTGGGGTGCTGTATGCTGGTAACAGTGGACCAGCTCATGCGTAAGAACGCCGAGTATTTCGGCTCTTGGATCGGCCCGCTTCATGGCATTGAAGATATACTGGAGAGACACGTGAATCTCCTTGTGATCATCGTCAAGCTCCATACCAGTCGTGTATGCTACACCGCCAATATCACGAAGAAAGAAGGTTACGGATCGGGTTGGCGGTACGGAGGGGGTGAAGGTTGGGATTGGGGTTGGGGTCGTGGATGTGGATGTGGATTCATCTTGCGGACGAGGTGGAGTGTAGAGGTACTTGATGATATCAGCTAGGGCGTTATCGATAGTAGATGCAATGTTAGGGACGAGGAGTGAGAAGGTACTGGCGCCGGGGTGACGTAGATCGGCGATCCGGAGACGAAGCTTGGGTTTGGGAAGCACTGTGGACCGTTTGTTTGGGCTAGGGTCAGCCGGGGCGATGGCGGTGGGGAGAGACTCGATGGGTGACATCTCGATGTGGAAATCATGTAAGAATGGGCTGATTCCCGTACAGTAATCAAAATAAGCAAGGAAGGACCCAGAAGAATGTAGTCCTATTAGTAGTTAAGTGCTCTGCGTCAAGATAACCCCGCCAGAGTCTCTTTCGACCGGAATGTTACTCCGTAGCCATACGGCGGAAGATAAATCCAGTACGACTTGTGAGTGTAGCTAGTTCCTTACCTACTCCTACTTAGTACGACTCTCAGTACATCTTGCATGCGTCCACAAGACCTGATTCGGTAGTGGGCGCAATCCAGTCAGCCAATCACATTATTATCGATCCATTCCAATTGCCTGTCGATGGATCCTCCCCATAGGAGGCGCCCTTACCGACAGTACTATTCCTACATGCCACCTTCGTCGCGGCTCTTTCTTGACATGACGCATGGCTGGCATTTGGTCCAAGTGCCCAAGCCGACCGACGATCAAGTGGAGCTGCCAGACGGGGTAGAACGCCAATGATGATTGGAGCATATGTCATTTAGATTCATTGATATCTATTGTGGATTCTTTTCTTTTCTTTTCTTTTTTTTAAGGAAGAGAATAAATTAAAGAAAGAAAAGCACAATATATATGATAGAACTAGATGAATAATTAAGAGAATTTCGCTAGGTTTAGGACATTCGGACCTCTGCGGAACACAATTTTACCATACGGTGTTGGGAAATATATAAATACTACACAAGATGTAACAGAAAAGAAAACAAACCATCCTACAATTGCGCAAATTCTATCTGGTAGTATATACTCGAATAATATTATTGGAATTAAATATTATTTAGATACACGAACAATGCGACCAGAATAAATCTTCTTCGGATCGTATTCTCCTCTTTTTTTTTTTTTTTTTTTTTTTTTTAAAAAAAGGCTTTCTTTCTACATTGCGATCACAATAACCACGTAGTAGTAGTGGTAGTACTAATCGTTGGGCTGCAGAGAGCTCAGGCGTATTCGACCCCCTCCCCCCACTGCTTGTGGTTTCCGTGGATAATGTTGGCCAATGTTGCCGGTAAACAAAGCGGAAAAAAAAGATCCAGGGAACCAACGATCCGGCTCGGCTCCTCCCACTCCCTCTTGCCTTGTATCAACGTCAACACTTCATTTTCACCGAATATCTTCTTGAATTTCGGTTTGATCAAACTCTTGTAAAATTCCTTTGATTGTCTAAAGAGTGTGGAGTTCGAAGCGCTTATCGGCGCGTCTATTCGCTTATCGCTCCTTCCGTTGCAGTACCCCCCCGTCGCTGCAGACCATCCTCGGAAGTGTCGCCGTCTGGATTATAGCTTCTTCTTCATCATCTCCTCGACTCGCGCCTACCCTCGCGACGACCATACTCAAGGTATATACGAACTCCTTCCTCATCGGTGTCTTCTCGATTGTTTGGTTCAAGATGTCTGTCTTCTCCCCCCGTTGTCGTTGTAACCATCCACATTCACACTCACATTCACAATCCCACTCTTGCTGTTGGCGTATCTGTATCTACATTCCAGTTTATGCTAATCATTCAAAATGGGTCTCTACAGCCTCACCTCCTTTGTGGCCGAGCTCGCATTCAGTGTTTGGGTTTTGACTCTCTACTTTGCCTTCCCCCTTTACTTCTCCATCCAGCTTGGATGCGAACCTATCTCAACTCTCGAGTTTATTTTGATCCTTTATGTGAAGACTATCAAACGTCTCCTCGTTTACTCCGACCTTGTCCTTCTATATGTCATCCGAGCTATCTGCCGTATTGAGCAATTTGTCGCACCCAACATGGAAGGAAAAGCTACAGAGCTGTTGGCGGTCCTAAAGAACAATAACCTTGCGATTGATGTCAAGGTCAGCCACCTACTAGGCATCAAATCCGATATCAAACAGAAAAATGTCCCCGATAGTGCAGTGCATTTGATTTTCGAGTGCCTGCGGCTAGCAATCACATCTCATCACGCCGCCCTTTATGCAGCCGGTTTCTCGACGTTTGGCCACTTCCTGAAGCGGCTGTTCATACAGGACCAGGCTCATATCGTCGCCGCCTATGCCCGTCAATTTTGTCCTGTACTTCTGGAGCGCCTGGGGGACCACAAGGAGCGTGTCCGCGCCCAAGCTGCTCAAATATTTACCGACTTGTGGCCAGCCGCCAGCGCCGACGTAGAGCACTATGTGCTTGAAGTAGCCTTGACGGGGAAAAACCCCAAGGCCAAAGAGGCAAGCTTGACATGGCTATCTAGCGTAGGTCAATCCTCCTCTACTGTTGCATCATTGACTTAACCGTTTCGCTTGCAGATGTCGAGAAATCACGGTCTCCTTTTCCGATCATATGTGCCGAGCGTAGTCTCATGCTTAGAGGATGCAGATAGTTTCGTGAGAACCACTGCCAAAACGACCGTAGTCGAATTATTTCAGTATGATCTCGCCTGGGTCAAGCATTTTATTTGGGGTCAATCGAGTGGCTGACAAAGAGTTTAGGGGTGCACCTGCACGGGCGAAAGCAGACCTGACCAAAGAATTGGCTGCTCAGAATGTTCGCCAGTCCATTGTAAATGCAGTTTATGCAAATATCGGACTTGAGGACCACTCTTCCACGGCTCGCCCACGCTCACGAGTAGAGCCTCGGCTTACCCCCTGCGCAGAGTCTCATCCTCTACGTCCCGCCTCTCGAGCAGAGGTCGCACACCAGCATTCTGCTGCTGTGGGCTCGTCCACTTCCCTAAGACCCTCTAAAGAAGGTACGTTTATTTTACATCCCTCTGCATTGAAACACATGCCGTGCTAACGTTTGCCAGCCACACCGGTGCTTATGGAACCGGAACCGATCAAAAGCTACCATGGCTCGTCAAGGAGCGAACGAGCCACACCTGCGGCCCCCGAGGTAGAAAAAGTATCGCACATGGAGCCTGCCCAACCGAACTTCCAGGGTGGTGAAGCTCCTAAGCCTCTTCATGCTGAAACGCCGAAGCATGTCGAAGACCTCTTCCGCGTGCTGTCTCCTGCTTTCGAGGGCCGTGAGTCCGAGGACAATTGGAGACACCGTGAGAAATACATTCTTTCCCTCCGCCGACTTACTTACGGCAACGCACCCCAGGATTTTCCTCAGCCATTTTTTACCGGGATTAAGTCGAACCTCGATGGTATTTTCAAAGCAGTCAATTCCCTTCGCACCACTTTGTCCACCCATGGGAGTCTCTTGGTACAGGATCTAGCCAAGATCGGGGGGTCCAGAATGGATCCGATGGTTGAGGTTATCATGCAGAACCTGATCAAGCTTTGTAGTGGAACAAAGAAGATTAGCGCTCAAAACGGCAATATCGCCGTTAACGACGTCTTGGAAAATGTGACTTATACTCCACGTCTCTTGCAACACGTGACGAGCGCATGTCAGGACAAGAACGTCCAGTTGCGTCTCTTTGCTGCGGGATGGCTCAAAACTCTGCTCAACAAACAAATTCACCACAAGAGCTCGCTTGAGCACGGCGGCGGTTTGGCTCTTCTTGAGAAGTCCATAAAGAGGGGGCTCATAGATGCCAATCCAGGCATAAGGGAGGCCATGAGGGGGACCTTCTGGACGTTTCATCGAATGTGGCCTGCGAAGGGCAACAAGTAAGTTATTTCTTCTCATTTCTGGATAAGTGGTTTTTGTAACACCTCACAGCATTCTTTCCGATCTCGATAACAAGACCCGCCACCTACTTGAAAAAGACCCGGCGAATCCAAACCGTGATCAATTAAGTTACCTGTCAAGCGAGACCCCCAATCGCTCTGCCTTGAAAGAAGCCATTGCGGCTCACAAGAAAGCCCGCCTTGCACCAACCAAGACTTTACCTCCACGACCGGAATCAGCCCAGTCGTCGTTTGGTGAACCGAAGACATATGATCCCCCGGCGAAGTCTACTGGACGCACCGCTCGGGCACCTCTTTCTTCACTTTCTTCAGCACCTGTGCGACCTGGTGCTAAACCTCGCCGACCCGAATTGGCGCGCCCTGCGACTGCCGATCCATATTCTTCTCGTAAAACTGCCGCTACAGATGCCGTTCAGCTTGACAGCTCACCGAGACCTAGGAGAGCAGTAAACCTGGGACAGTCGGCCAGCTCAACTAAGAGCAAGCCCAAGAAACTCGATATCCCCATGACGATGGCTGTCGACCCAGTTACGCCTAACGCAAGCAACGAAAATGAGACCCAGGTGACTAGTAAGGTTAGAAAGCGTCCCAGCTTATCTGAACAATTCACTGTGCTCAGGAAGGATGTTCAGGCCAGAACATCTCCCAGGGCATCCCCCAGGACACCCCCTAGAACATCCCATAGAACATCCCCCAGAACATCCCCCAGAACGTCCCCCAGAACGTCTCCCAGAACATCTCCCGAAACATCTCCAAAATTACCCCCCCAAACACCCCCTCATGGGCCAGGTGGTTACGATATAAATGCCCTGAGCGAATTATCCATCAATAAACGGGATCGTCGCGATGAGAGCATACCGAGCGAGTTGTCTCTTGATAAACCAGATCGTCACGATGACATTGCCCTGGGCGAATCACCTTCCAGCGGACCAGATCACCGCGATGAGAATGCACCGAGCGAGTTATCTATTAATAAAATAGACCGTCGTGACGAACCTTCCTTAGGTGAATTGTCCATTAATACACCAAACCGTCATAATGAAAATACACCGAGCGAGTTATCCATCGTCAAGCCAGATCACCACGACGAGAGTGCCCTAGGTGAATCACCCATCAACAAAATAGATTATCACGATGAAACTGTCTTGGGTGAATCATCCATCAACACACCAAATCGTCGCAATGAAAATGCCTTGGGCGAGCTCTCTATCAATAAATTAGACCGTCGCGATGAAAATGCACCGAGCAGATCACCTACCAATGAACCAGATCGTCGTGATGAAAAGACGATTCATTCTGTTGAGCACACACCTCAACCCCACCGACGTGTCGAAGAATCTGAGCCTTTTTATGCGCGCTTAAAGTTACGCAATCGCCAGATGAACAAACGAAGGAACATCAGTCCACATTCCGAACAGCTAGGAAACGCGAAAGAGATGGTCCGGGTTGCGGGCCAACGAATCCGCTCCAGGTCATTCGACCTTTTCGCATACCGAAAACTACAGGACCTTATTCATTACCACGGAGAGAAACTTTTCACTCGACCAGTGTTCGATGATTTGCTCGATGGGCTGTTAGTGGAGCTGCGCAAAGAACCAAGCCCAGATAGAAAGCACAGTGGTGACTACGCAGATGTGAAGACCCAGGTTGTTGGTACACTTCGTCTGTTGGAAAAGAGCTGCCCGAATCTTTTTGTGATTGACTACGACGCAGTAGATGCCATCTTTCATGCGAGGAGATACTTCGAAACCAATTCTTGGATTGTTCAAGAACTCCAGCAAACTGCATTGGAGTGGTTTCGTAACTGCGAGCCATCAAGGCTCGAGGGCATGCTTGATACACTTGTCGAATATGTACAACGTGAGAGGCGGGACGAACCAGGATATCGCTCCATCCTCATGGCCCTCTCTCTGCTCACTGACCTGACTGGGGACGCAAACAAGAAAGGGACTTCGTTCTCAAATGAGATCCTGGAGCAGATTGGCACGATAGCGGCAAAGGACATCTTAGCCGAAGACACCGACATTAGAAAGAAGTCTATCGAACTCTGCGTCCAACTTTATGTGATGTCTTGTAACGTGTATCAAGACAAGGGTGTAGCGTTCTGGAGGCTAGTGAAGGCCCCCGAAGGGGGTACCCGGCAACTGATCATGTACTACATAGCCAGGCAATAGGTTCTTTGTTCCGATAGCTGTATTAATCAAATTAAATATTTTTATTTTTTTTCTTAAAGGAACTGTCTACATGCGTTTGCTGAGTCTTCATGGATATCGTACATCTATTACGATTAGTCAGTAATCAGACAAGTGCCCCGAAAAAGCCCTGGACTGGGAGATCCAAATATTAGACGGCGACGAGAGCAGTGACGTCCGACGAGAATGATAATCGGGGATAACGGACGAGTATTCGCTAGTTGGCATGTCCTCACTCATCCCATCCCATACTGTCGACGTCCCAGGTAGCCATCGGAGAATAGTCTCCTCACGATCCAACAGCATCGGCTGCGATGATAGATTGCTCTGCTGGATATCTTCAAATTTAGGCACCTGATCAACACCAGCCGCCTTCCCATTAACCTTTATTTCCAGGCCATTAATAGTCTCTATATCCAATGACGTCTCATCTTTCTGGAATTCCCGCCAGAAGACCGGGGTCTTCCATTGGGACACCTGGTCATCAGATTTATCCAACAACCTCCTCCGGTCCGCTTCAGTGAGTTTCCGTCTTTTACCAAATCGCGCCAGATTTTCCAGTGGCGGGAAGGTTATCTTCAGTGGGCGCGCAGCCGAGACGGCGGCCCAGTCTGTCTTTGCCAAGAGCTGACGTTTAATGCGCTCTAGACGAGTAGATTCCTGCGAGGGTCGATGGTTTGGTGATACAGATGTTGGGGCGGTAGGGAACTAGATATAGGGTGTTATATTACTTTTAGTTCTTTGGTGGAGCAATACCTTAATGGCCCTCATAATTCCTACAGATGTACACTCACTTGCTTCTGATGACCGGTCTGGTTGTCCCTGCTGCTGGGCGTATGCTCATCTGAGTTTAACTTCTTGGTTTGCGTAAACTTGTGGAGTAGAATCACGTCTTCCGGGCCTCGAGGTAGTTTTCTAGTGGCTTGTCTGTTGTACTTGCGGTGGGGGGCATTGGTGCTGGTATGCCGGTGAAGACGACCTGTCCAGTTCATGGTTTTCTGGTTTTGATTGCGGCATCATATGATTGATAGTGGAGAAGGAGGCATTTCGCTGTGAGGAGATGGATTTGGAAGCGTTGGAAAGTGTGTATTGTGCATCATATCATGTGATTAAGTCCTGGAGAACATCTATAGGGTGGTCACAAGGCTAGCTACTACTCAGTCACAGTATCTAGCACAGCCCTGGTAATAGCCCCGATATAGTTGACAGCAACAAAATCTGTCTGCATAGTTATCTGGTACTCTGTTTCCACGTAAACCCATCTACCAAACTGTTACTGTACCCATACATCCATACTACAGTTGAAAAAAATGTATCCCATGGACGATCAAGTCTTGCATTCGTTGCCGAGCAGGCCTGCTTGTCGAGTATGTCATATATGCTGCGGGGTTAACTAAGTGCAAAAAAAAAAAATGGAGAGATAGATGTAAGCTGCTGTGAATACTATCGTTACTCATGATACAATCTAGACTATGTGGTCTTAGTATGTACTGAAAGGCAAAAGCTGGTTACTTGATGTATGAGAAGACTGGCTTGTCCCTCCCATAACTATTTATATTGGGATGCGGACATACGTATTACTTGTGCTACCGAGCATTCTCTATCTGCCAAAGGAGGGGGGGGGGGGGGGGGTATTACCCCGTATATTTATAAGCTGTGGCCTGAGATAAGCGTGTTAGTTGTAAGCAAAAAACGAAATGTTAAATACTGTTCACAGCGCATTCGGGTTATAGCAACTTTATATTTTATATGTAATAGGTATCACACATTATATGTATAATGTAAAATAGACTGCGCTTTTATTTTATTTGATCATAACATCCTACTACAAACTACCTAGGCCCTAAATGAAGTAAAAATACATAACTATCTCCTAGGACATTGTTAAAGAACGCTGCCCAGGCGGGAATCGGCATTAGGTGTATTATTCTCAGTGTGGATGATATGAAATAGGAACGAGAGTCGTGATCCACTCATACAAAGGCCTGTTAAACGGTTTCCTGGATCTGGTTATGCTAATGTGTCAGATTGACTGGACATATTTGGCGGTTTTCGAAATATAGCGGGCTTCTGTGGAGTGTGTTGGAGTGGATGTATGAAGGTACACATGCTATGGGTGACTAGGGCTGAGTAGAGATTCTAATATATTATCCTTCATCAGTTAAATAGATCCAGAGAAAGATATCTACCAGCGTCGGTAGTGTAACGGTTATCATTCTTGCCTTCCAAGCATGAGACCCGGGTTCGACTCCCGGCCGACGCAAGTACAAGATGATTCATTTTTGTTGGCTGCTTGTTATTTTTAGGTATTCTTCTTTCCCAAACAACTACGTCAACCCAGCCGTTGAGTGTAACAGCCCATATTGAACACAGCTATTTGCTACAGCATAAATTTATCACCCGATAGGCTATTCGAAACTAGCTCTCTAAGCAGTCGGCCCGGGGGTACTTGGGAATGTTACCCATACAGAACCACGGGCTCTGTCTTCCCAACCTTCTTTCAGCCTTACGACGTTCGCGGTCTAGTCTTCGTACAGAGTAGTTTCCTTTTTATGCATTGTATCGAATGGAACCCATCCATATGGTTCGTTTTCGTATCTAATCTGCGCCTAACTACTAGTTGACAGCGCTCGTATGATAAACCTAATACACTGTAGTACAACGACAACAACACCTCGCACATATGTAAAGGCAAGGTCTCAAAATGTTGATTTGTGTACTGAACACACTATGCTCCATATTAGTCGCCAGGGATAATAAGAAGAATAGTTGTTGATTTATTACAATTTGGTGATCTTGTCAGAAGGTATTCCCGACTTCCGCTTGGGCTTGTCAGCAGGTTGGATATTGCGGAGTAAACTCTATATGATTCCAATACCATTCCATGCCTTGCTTCCCCGTCTAGCCTGACCCTTATTCTACAGTAGGAATGCCTGCCAAAAAAATGTAGCCGGCAAAAAAGAAATTAAGCTTGTAATTGCGTCGGCCGGGAGTCGAACCCGGGTCTCATGCTTGGAAGGCAAGAATGATAACCGTTACACTACCGACGCTGGTGCTTGATGATTAATCCGATAATACACAACATAAACTACCCACCCTAATTTCATAATTCAAATACCTTCACAAATCTGCCTATGTAATTCTGCCCTGTCTTCTTCGAGTTCCTATTGAATACCAATGGGTCTGTCTAAATCGGACGCCCCGAAGTAATACGATATCTTCGCGTGGAATGTAATGCACGTCTTCATTAGGAGGTTACCATTGCCCCATACTCATTGGGCAGTGATACCAGGTCCGAAAACGATGCATGAACCATATGCACCCTCAGCAAGGAACTTGAGCTACCTCGCCTCCCTTGAAGAATGACCCTTACTTACTACGTCAGATACCTTCCGTGTGGTTCTTTCATTGATAGGTAGAAAATGTATTCACCCTTAAACCCTATCCTTTATGTTGTAATATAAATAGACCATGATCAGTATTACAATACCAAGCGCACGGTTTGGGGTTGAGATTCATCAACAACCATTGTGCTCTGATTGATGGCAGATAAGAAAGGGTTAACATATGCTCCATCGTATAGCATATATATTATTGGTGATGTCTGTATGTAGGTAGTACTTCTCTTGGCCCGCAGTGGCTTAAAGGCCTTAAATTTAGTTCACCGTCACCCGAGACTACGATGGGAGTAGTGTACTACCTAAGTACAGCACCTAGCCATGGAAGGGCAGTAGCGGCACGGGCCGGACGATGACCCAAATGGTCCCTCGCCAGCGGCCACTGCAGCCACGCGACTTCTTCCGACTCCCGAGTAGGGCTCGGGTGAGCGATGAGCATGTGGAGATGCAAACAGTGCAAAGCGCACACGATCACATGACTGCTCGCTTGGACTATTTCACGCACGCTGAACCCCCCATGTTCCTTTTCCTCCCGACACATTTTCTTTCAACTGCAACACCAACCTCAGTCTTTACGCCGGGTCTGGATTGCGTCTGCCGTGATGCTGGCAAAGCTATGACACCTTGGCCGAGACAAATGTGAGAGGTCTGGTTCAATAATTGATCGTTATTTGGTCCCCTGAAAAATTTTACAAATTTAATCAATATAAAAATAGGTGAGCCATTTTTGTCCCTCTTTTTTTTTTTTTTTTTTTTCCCGAGTTATTTGTTACGACGGCGGAGACATGGAAACTTCGGTTCCCCCTTTTTCCTTTTTATGATGATCACCATTTTTATAAGCATAGTTCACCTGAGGTCTTCGGACCGTTGAACGACAACCTTATATCATCTTTCACCTTTGTCTGATATTGTCTCTGCCTGTCATTGCATTCTTACTTTCATTGTTATTCCTCTTAAGTTTGAAGCTCGTGACTGACTAGAGATCTATAGAAAATAGTAGACAAATAATATGATACGTTCCATTCGAGAAAAAAAGAAAAACAAGGAGGCGATTATCTCTTATGACTACTACTAGGCTCCATCCTAAACAATCAAATAAAAATCATTCATTTCTCATAAGGTTCCTGATGGCCCCGATTATCATCCTTTGGTAGACGCATTGCTGCCCAACGTGGGCTTGATGGGGCCAGCCCATTGGCAAACCCACTGATAGTCGAAGTGTAAAGAAGGAAATGGCCAGCAGTGACACATTGTATGTGTGCGAAATAAGCAAAAAGGAAAAAGAAAAAAAAAGAAAAAGAGCAAATAATCATGACCAGCCCCCTTTTTCTTGAGTTGTCATGAAACAGGAACCCCTCCTCCTGTCATCCGACGTACTTTCGTTCTTATCCAGTCCAGGAGTGAAGCATGTTGGCACAGACGCGCTGCGAGATGAAGTCGCAAAGTGTCAGAAGGTGGTGGGAGGAGGGGTTCATTGGTATACAACCCCTCCGCTGCACCGTGACATGCAGGTGAGCATCATGTCTTCCATGTTCCCCGATGAGATGGAGGGGTTTGACGTGGTAGGGCTCAGAACCAAACGATGGCCGGCAGTCCAGTGTGACTTTTCACGCGGCCAGAGTGGAGCCCCAATAGGGGAAGGAGAAAATGAGATGGGAGGGGAGTGGAGATGGGGATGATAGGCGTAGAGCTGCGCGAGCGATACCTGCAGGATTGGGTTCTGGTGAACGCCTTTTTAGTCGCGGGAGGGAGATTCACCTCCAATGATGCAATGGACGGGATGAGGACCCCTTTTTAAGGCCAATAAACGAACGGGCCGAGGTGGGACCCGCTTCACCGCCAGATTGGGCAAGTACCGTTAATGGACCGCGGGAAAGCCCATCCTTCGTCCCGCTGCCACGTCAGGTGCTGGTGATTGGCCGACTCATCACAGTCGCATGTTGCACCACTATCACCGCCATGTCGCGCAGCACCAAATCATCGCCCGCCATCCACCCAGTGAGGCGCCGCTACTGCTGCAGAATGCGAGTCCGGTCACCTCGCTCGGACGCTGCGAATCCACCCCACGCTTGCCATTTCTCTTCCAAACCATCTAAAAAGCCGTCCTTTCCCCCTCGTCCCGATATAATTCTTTCTCGATCTTTTCTACTTCCTTTCTAGACATCAACCAGTCTTCCGAACAAAAGAAAGCCACACTAGGACAGAAACGAGAACAAAAAAGGATTCAGGAGAAACCTTTTAACCTTAACTTTGAATTATTTTTTGTTTTGACAAGAGATACCCCCTAACGTCACTCCACATTTTTACTTTCATACATACATACATACATCCGTCCATACATCCAACACCTCCGTCTACTACTACTTCCCTCCAACTCTTACTCCTTTTCGAGCTTGATTTGTCACCGCCAAATCAGCTGACCCCTTATCCATACCCCCACATCCCATCCCACCTCCACTACCGAAGGCCGTCTTCTTGCTTTTTTTTTTTTTTTTTCTCGTTTTTCTACTTCTCTCCAGTCCAATCCGTGGACCTTGGAATTCAAAAAAAGAAAAGAGCCTCCCTCTGGTTTACAATACGACCCACTGGATCTCAGTCCATTCTCTCCCGGATAGGACTTGCCTTGTTTGTGCTTTGTGTCTTCACTCCCCAGGCTTTTAGTCTGAGCAGTTATCGACAAATAACAGGTAGACCCCTTGATTTTTCTTTGTGTTCTTGTTTTGTTTTTGCTGTTTCAATTTCCTATCTATGCTGCGCCTCGACAAATTGCCCTGGAAACCCGACTATGGACGACCCATACTTTACCTCACCGGACTTGCTGGATACACTCCATTTGCTTTCTCTACATTGCCGTGCCGGACACTTGCCCCGTCTTCAGTGACGGTAACTTGAATAATGATGACCATGGATACAATTTTTTTTGTCCCAGCGCCCGCTGTGAGACTGGACACTTTGAGTGTTGTTTAATGTTGCACACTCAACCCCGTTTGGATTCTATTATACCGTTTCTGGACCCTTGGATTCTCTCTTCCATCCCGGAGAAGAGAATTGGATTATATTGGCCTTGGATACCCACCTGGACTTGAATGAAACCATCTTGGACATGACCCAACACCCTAAGGATTTTAGAATGTTTCACACCTTTAATCTGCCGCGGACCACACAAGATCTCGGTGCTCCTAATCGCCCCACCTCTGGATGAATCAATTATGCTTGATGGATTAATGAATACCTGGATAAATTGACGACAAAATGGAAACAGCCTATCTACACCTGTTAATATCTTGACCCCTTTACTCCACCTTACTCGCAGGACTTGTAGTCTTCTGGACTAATGCTCGATGGATTATGCTGGTCGTCGAACTCTGAAGGATCACTACACAGCGTGTAGCTCGGACCTAGTATGCGTTGTGGAACCCCATGTCGCTGTGCTTTTATTATCGCTTCTTGTCTGGCCATTGTGTGTATAGTTGCCTGGATTATCACGTCACTTAGCCTGGACCTTAGTGATAGTATAAATGGATCATATGTTCTTTGGTTGGTACCTTCGATGATCCTCTGGCAATTACTCTATCGACTAACCGATTCGTTATAGGACGTCACTCCCTCTTGGATCACGGACATGTGCTTTTTGTTTTTTACTTTTTTCATGTCACTGGTTATGTTCTGCAAATAGAAGGGTGTATTTACTGACATACAGTTCTTTTTTTTTTTAGTGCTTGCTTTTTTCTCCCAGCCAAGCTGGATCTCAAATATATCACAATGTCTTGCCACATCAAGAACGACCCAGAACAGGTTTCTTTGTCCCAGTCAACATTGAAAACTATGGACCATATCTCTCAACCCAGGCATACCGATATGATCCCAGGAATCTCAAACATAGCCTCCAGAACGATCCAGGATGATGACCTTTCAAGCCAGGACAATTTCTCTTTGTGCTCCAGTACACATCAAAGCCATGGAACTCCCCACGGACTGCCGTCATGGGCTTTGGGCGATGTGGACTCACTAGACAGTGGTGTCATCCCATCCACCAAGCCAGAATCTCCAGAAGTACAAATGTTGTCTTTCAATTTGTCCCATCAATTGATGCCCTCCACCGTGGGGCCCAGTGATGTAATGTATCACACCGGATCTGATTACCCGAGCTTTCATGATAATGACCTGGATTTCTCACATGCTCAAGAGTTCAACCATTACTCCTCCCTGGTTGACTTGACTGCTTATGATAATGATGTTTCGGGCCAAAGCGGGAACCAGTCCTGCACTGATGATGCGCTCTCTGTTAGCCACAGCTCTCACACAGACGACAGCCACCTGGCTGCCAGCGATGCATGGAATTCTATGGTGACAGACACTAGAAACTACCACGGATCACCCTTGGACCAATTTTCTTCCAGCATGTTTCACACCGTGCCCGTCTCTCCCCCCCTGACGGAAGCAAGTAATGATGTCTCTGTTACTTCCTCATGCTCTCACCCTGGATACCCATCGTTCATGACCCACGAGGATGCCATGTTGAAGGATGTTACAGCCACTCCCGTTGGAAGCCATGGTATCAATCTAGGAGACCCGCTGTTCCCCCTCACGCCGCCGCTCGGGGAACAAGACCCAAACAAGTAAGCTCCTTTTTACTCCCACTTACCTATTGATCGTGTTTTGGAATGACCCTAATCTTCTTCTCCCCCTTGATAGAACTATCCGGGCCTCTAAGAATGCACGTAGACCAGCTCTTCACACACCACCATCTCAAACCCAGGTGAAGCAGGACCCAGAATTTTTCCCACCCCTGCCAAAGGAGCCCGTCCGACAGAGATCTATCAAGGAACCCGCAGATCTGCGCAACCCCCGGGATCACCCATACTATTCTTTGCCTACCCACAGCGATGGAAAGTATTACTGCCCTTTTGCCAACGGAGACAAGCCTTGCAACCATGCCCCCACCACTCAAAAGTGTGCTTATCAGTAAGTTATGGTACATCTATTATCATGGCAAGGAAATGTGGCTAATCATGAGTAGCAAATACCTGGATTCCCACTTGAAGCCATACCGTTGCAAGGTGCCTGCCTGCATGGATGCCCAGCTGCAATTCTCTTCCAATGCATGTCTCTTCCGTCACGAGCGCGAAGCTCATGGATTCCATGGCCATGGTGACAACCCACACCTTTGCCTATTTGAAGGATGCGACCGTTCAATTCCCGGATATGGATTTCCCCGTCGTTGGAACCTCTTTGACCACATGAGGCGCGTCCACGATTATGCTTCCTCCGACCGGCCAAGCTCCCCAGATGCTTCTCCAACTACCGGCCAGGTTGTGAAGAAGAAGGAAACTGTTGGACGCAAGCGTCGGGTGACTGGTGTTTCTGGAGCTCAGACCATGAAGCGCACGCGCTCCACCCAGTCCCAGACCAACCCGCTCAAAGCAGCCCAGCAGACCTCCGCCCATCACAACCAGAGACTTCAGAACGCAGAGAGGAACTACTTTAACTGTCGCTCCCGACTCCTCGAGGAGCTGAGCAACATCGCTCCCCAAGATTCATCGATGCATGAGAAGGTCAATGCCAGCCTTCAGGAGCTGATCACTCTGGGGTTGAACTACCGCCACATTGAAGCCAGCCAGGCTGCTGCCCAGATTGCCAATGGTCTTCCTGCTTGAATAAAGCGTAAGAAGCCACAATCATACCATCAACCTGCACCCTCCTTCCTTTAGGTCACCAAGGATTTGGATGATTTACCGTTTAAACATTTCATGATGTCCATCATGAGAACCCCTTATGGATGTGTGGAAGTACCGCGGACCACGTCCGAGTTCACTCCCCCGGCCCAGCTAGATCTCCTATTTCTGTATAGAGGATTTCTTACATATCTTCTGGTTTGCCAGGACCACACCTCCGCAGCGATGATCAGTCTCTGACTATCATCCTCCCTGGACTGCCATAGTTGACTATTATTTCTCATGGAGATGCTACTTTGATTAGTAGCAGCTCAGAGATTGTCACTGCGGCGACTGGGGCTGGAATGCTGCAATCTGCCGCAAATGCCGCTAGGCATGGCCTTTTGAACTAGTATTTCCATTGGAAATGCTTCCCTTTCTCTTCTTGGCATGGACGGCTTGCTGTTCCATGTAATATTCCTTGTTGGTGTCTATTCTCAAAAAGTCAAAAAATCTCTTCTATTTGCAACACACGTGCGCACAAAAGAAAAAAAAAATAAAGAAAAGAAAAGAAAAGAACCCCACGAAAATCAATCAACACATCGGTTGGGATAATGGAAGACAAAAAATTACAAAGGTTATGGCTCGATGCTTTCAGATATTTAGAATTTTTTTCTTGTTTATATTCTTGTTCAGCAGGCTACATTTGGTTGCCTGCGCTGTGATTATTCTGTTCGCTGTGCATTGGTTTTTGGTTTTCACTTGGATATAAAGAAATACCCTGGATATTCTTTTTGCTGATTTGTTTATGCTTTGCTTCTTCGGGTACATATTCCCCTTCTTGCCTATATCAAACAAAAAGTCCAAATCAATATCAAACCACCCTATTATTTTATTACCAAAAACCTACCCACTTCGTAGTAGAGAGATTCCAGTGTACCAAACACGATAAGATTAGAGTTCCAAAGTCAGATCAGATCATCATTCGTAAACCATAACACAGCTACCAAACCCTATCTATCCTCTATCCACACGTTCATAATCACCGATACCCAAGCTTTTCTCGCTTCATGCCAAGTCCAGTAAAAATAAACAATCAAGCAGCCCCCTCTCCCGCAAAGTCTGCATTCAAGAATCTCACAAACGCATCTCCAACCTGCTCCGCCCCCAGACTAGCTTTATTCCCCGCCACATAAGCCCGATTCAACGTAATCCACTGTCTCCTCAGCCTCTGCAGCCTGGGCACCGCAAGAATCCCCCCAGCACCGCCCAGTTCATCCGTCGTCGCGGTCATCGCTACATGCGCCGGTATGAACACCGGTGTCTCCACCTCCGGCACAGCAATCTTAATCCCATCTGCATCATCTCCTGCCTTCGCCAACGCACCCTCCGCAGACGGATTTTCGACCACGAAACTCCGAATCGCAGATACCACCGCCGTCGTCCGCTTTTCCATACTATAGAGAAGCCCCGAGTCGGTGGAGGTCGGCTGCACGGTTGCAAGATGGGGCTTTATCTTCGGGCGCTCGCGGCGGAAGGAGCCCCCTCCTTGGGTCGTTGTCGAGGGTGCTATCGATGCGGCGGAGGAGAGGTGTGTGTTAGAGAGTGTCGAGGTTAAGGATGGGATTTGGTTCGCAGCGTCAGTGTCGGCGTCAGCTGTGGAGGGGTGTGGGATGCCCGTGAGCGCGGACCAGATGTCGGCGATTGGCGGCGCTTCGTCGCTCCAGGGGACCGTGAAGAGGGGTTTGTCCCACCTGCTATGCGTGCTGGGTTCTTCGTACCGGAAGATGAGGTTCTGGAGCAGCTCGGGCGGGTAGGGCGGTTCCGCGTTTGGGGTGTTCGCTGTTGTCGCTGGTTCGGGTTCGGATTGCGACTGGCGATGCAGTCGCGTCTCGTTGTTTGCGATGCATTGGTCGATTGGCGTTCCGACGTGGACCTGGCGAGTTCGTATCCTCGGTTAGCATCTTGACTTTAGGGTAGGTAGTCAAAAACCGGGAGGGAACGTATCGATGGAGGACAGTGGAAGAAAAAGAAAGAAAGTAAAAAAGTAAAACATACCACACAACACGTCGTCCCTAACGCCTTCGCTTCACACCATAGCTGATACCGATACCCCTTGATATAGTTCATGCCGTCGAGGATCACGAAACTGTCTTTCCCGAGCATACGGCGCGCGCGCGTGTATGCTACACCGCGGGCTTCCTTCTCTGTGCGCGCATGGTCGTAGACTGTGCGCGGGTGGTTTACGTCGTGCGTTGATACGACATGGATTTTGTAGCGCGGTGTGTCGGCATCGGCGAAGGCCGCTTCTTGGGATTCTTGGAGGCCTTTTGCGAGTTGGTTGGCGCGGTGGGTTAGCCCCGAACAGGGGTAGCCGGTTAGGATTATAAGCTGTTAAAGGTTGGGATTGTTAGTCTGTGGAGGCACGGGATTGTAACTAACGGGTTTTTGCTTACGGGCATTTTAAGGGGGAGGGAAGTCTCTGGTCTCTTTTGGGGGAGTGTTGGGTTTGGAGGGGGGGGGGATTTTTTTGGTTGCTTTTTTTCTAATTGCGTTGCGGAGTGCGGGGCACATGTGACCTTTTACTTATCGCGGAGGTTCTTATCGAGCTTTGTAGGAAGTATAAATATTTAACTATATAAACACATGCGCGTGTGGGGTTTGGAACTGAGTTAGAAAGCTGTTGGATTTGGGATTTTTTTCCTTTCCAGAGATTATGTCGAATATTTTGATTGTTCTGTGCTAGAACCGTTCGCTGGATATGCGTGATGTGGTTGTTTCCCTAATGCTATGGCTTTCTGTTGAGAATTCCACCTTGTATGTGCTACTTGATTGCTGTGGAACGAGGTTGCTATAGTAGTAAATATCTAACCAGATATCCTGACAGTTTATACTATTTGTATAGAGGGTATATTAGTCTGCATCGTCATGTATGAGTCAATTATGTCGACATCGAGCAGCCTATCGAGAGCACAGAAAGAAAGCGACGGGCCAATTGTCACTTGCAATTTCTCATATTGTTTGGGGTACTAGAAATACTAGACATATCTTGCAATATGGAAGCTAGGTGATGTACTTCTGCAGAACAAGAGTGGATCGGGAGTAGCTAAAATGGCGAATTGGAAATGTATTTCGATCGGGCGCGTAGATCAGGACCATTGCTGAGAGTGAACATGTGGTGGATATATCCAGTACTTACTGTCGAGTGCTGCGTTTCCATCCCCAGTATTTGCTGCACTTGTTTTGAATTGCATGGATGAGCTTGGCACAGTGTATGGACTTTGGTAGTGAGTAGCCTTAACTACTATTAAATTGGCCCAATCAATACGTGAGTAAAGTATTAACATGCCAAGGAGCATTTTCATGTTGTACCGTGTGTTGACTGGGGTCCGAGGCTATTGTCATGACGGCCGCTTATAGTCAGAGTGGTCTGGGCGAGTAATCAGGAATTGCCAGCAGTACAGTCGACGGTTGGAGTAAACGCCCCCTGCGTCAATACTTTCACATGGGTTTATCGGGGATCTAGAACGTTCCTAACCAGAGGACGTTTCTTGGCAGGCGCTGGCGTACCGCTATATCTTAACAGCGGTACGATGGCTGTGTTTCACATTCCACAATGCTGGTGGAGGTATGGCCGTCCATACTCGTAACGGGGTAGTGGAATGATTGGTGTATGGTATTTCTCGAGTTTCGGTACTCATCCTCGACGGGGGAATTCGCCTTCGGCTTTACCTTGTCCAACGAACACCCGACCGTCTTTGCTGTCCACTGACTGGCTACCACTAGGTTAGTATTGTAATGTCTAAAGAAAGAAACCCCCACCTTCGGCCTTCCCCCCGGATCTCCTTTACCGAGGACGGGCAAATCAGCCGATCACCAGACATTCCAGGCAGCAGTGTATGGAGTAAAGTCTCACTTGGCCAGTGGGAAGTGAAACAAGCTTCAGCCACGACTGACGGATAAAATTAGTAGCGAATCAGATAGCACCGCTTGCTGCAAGCACACGACGCTTTATAGGGCGAAGCTCGCAAAGCCGCGTAGTAGTTCCCGGAGTGACAGCTGAGGCTCCGGGGCGCAGGAGCCAATCGGAGATGGTAGGGGTTAAAAGCATTGTTGTCCATCCGATGGAGCCCACCGGACAGCGATTATCGTGCCCCATTCTTGCGCCGGTCCTGGTCATAGCCGGCATCTGTCATCTCTCGGTTAGGGCAGGTGGGGACCGTTGAGTGGCTGATTCTTGATGACGACCGGGCTGACGACTTGGTGGGAACGCCCTGGAATGTCCATGTGTGGATTATGGTGAAACTCGCATATCTTCCATTTTGATTGTGTTCGATTGTGGTTGTATTGTCCTTGCTTGGAGAAGTGTGGATTGGGTTGTTTTGGATTGTCTTGGTTCCATGGGTTTGCATGGGAGGAAACCGTTTCATGGCGTGGTTCTTTTCTTAGGGTGCCGTGTTTTCTTATGCATTGCAGTGGGTAAGATTGGATCCACCTGTTACGGAGTCCTCCGGTGTACACATGTGTTGGTCTGTGGGATTGAGTGACGGGGGCTCTAGAATGGCTGACGTGGGATTCACCGTCAGAGCTGTAGAATGCAAGGTCGAGGGGGAGGGGCTTGATTTCCATTTATAAGACAAAATAATGCACCCCTTCTATAATTAGAAATCCTCGATGGTCTAACGGTCATGATTTCCGCTTGTCATCTCATACGAGAACAAGCGCGGGAGACCTGGGTTCGACTCCCAGTCGGGGAGATTTTCTTTTTATATTATATAATGAACCAATTTTAACTCCAAGCCATCGGTTTTTATTTTTGTTTCCTTTTTCCTTTTCCATACCTATACTTCCGTAATTGTGGAGATGGCGCACAATTGAGATGATTAACGTTCCTCCCCCATCTGTCATCCATGGGTGAAACTGTTTTAGACTCACGTCACCCAATATCAAAAATCCCCGTCACGATGCTGCATGATTACGGCATTGTACATACGCCGTCGAGGGAACCATGGGACGGGGCTCTTTAGAGCGCCAAATGTGCCGTTGATCGGCGAACTCAGGTTAGTCGACGGTTGAATTCTCCAATCAACAATCACCAGGCCAACCGGCGCGCAAAAGGAGTGGCAGAGATTTCGAAATGACGGGCTGAATGTCAAGCGCCAGGACCGATTAAATTTCCCAAAACAGTGGGTAATGACGAGCCCTGTGACAACGTATTCCTCGTCGCAGTTTCTATCCATATATTACAGGTTCCGAACTTGGGCACCAAGGGGGTTTAATGCGCTTGGTCGCCTTTTATCTTATTTTATTTTTTTTTTCCCTTCGTAGTCGGACATGTACGAGTAGGCTGTAGCATTGGAGTCGACGCAGCCAATCTCTTGACCAGGTTGCGCACATGCCGGGGGAAGGGCCAAGAGACGATCCACATCCCTTGTGGCGGTGGGGGTCGCGATGAAATCATGACGAGCGGGTTTCAAGGGTGGCTGATGGCACGCTAAGGCGTTAGGGGCAAAAGGTGGGCAGGGTCATTGGTTACAGAGAGATTATTTTTACCGACAGTGAATTTTTGAATCGCAGCTGGACGGGACGGATGTATGCATAACTGTACCACCACTCGTTTGCAGAATGGGAGTCCAACGGAGAAGTGTAGGAGATGTTGTACTAATGCATGGAGGTCAGAGGAATGATGCCCAGATATTTCCCAAATGAGACAAAAAGAATTCCATCATTCCAGACTGAATGGTGTGCCCGAAGAACTGACTCACTTCACTACGACTATACATACGCCGTATGAGAGATCTGCCCGAAAATCCGAATCGCTGAGGACAGGTGGTCCTGATTCGCATCCTTATTGCGCGAACTCCCGCGCTTCCGATGGAATGAGCCCCCCAGAGTGGATGATTGATGACCATGAATGGTCCCATCCATCTCCTCATTGTCTTGTTGTCTCTGGTCTTGGGGATTATTTTGGGTTTTCCCCTTACCATCTGGTATTCTCCTTCCTTCCCTATCCACACTCCTCCACCCTGTCCGACCATGTACCTCCTTGGGGACTTGGATCCCTCGTTCTCTAACTGTTTCAACGGGAACCAGATTTGGAGATGGATCTTACTCATTATCAATCTGTTCCGTGGTGGACGGGTTGCCAGCCGCCCACGTCGGCCAATGAAGACTCATCGGTTCCCCTCAAGGCAACCACGGACGTTACAGAACGAGATCTTAAGAGATTAATAGCAGATATTTTTTTTTCATTGTATGATCCCAGAAGTAACAATAAATAAAAAATAAAAATAAAAAAAAAGCAAAACAGGTCTGAACGGTGAACCCCGCGAATCCTGTCAGTTGTAATGATGTTCTTAAGACAAGGAGACCATGCGAGAGATTCTTTTTTTTTTATTCTATTTATTTTATTGATCTTTAATTATTTATTGTAAAACAAAAGTAACAAAACTAACATAAAGGAATAATAATTAATAAAGGAAACTGAGCAGATGAACGTCGCATACACTGGGAGTAGTCATGGCGGCCGTCCCGATACGGATCCATACATACATCAGCCGTACTTAAAATACCGATCCAGTATTGAGCCACTCACTAACAATGTAGTGAGTGAACAAGTTCCACTTTCCCTCCTTTAGTCTTTTTTCCAATTGCTGCTATAATTATTTCTTAACCCCCCAGCCCATCCCTACACTGGCATCAGACGAACCGTCTGACTCGGCTTGGGTTGGGCTGAGAATTTTTCTTTGAATACTTACTTCATTCCATCACTCCTCCTACTGCTATTATTATCACTATCACTATCGCTATCGCTATCGTTATCACCACTCCTCTCGCTTTTTGTACATCACTCTCAAAGAGCCAAGAATTCCCTAGTCCAGATAATTTAATTGGAGCACTGTGATCCGGCCGACAAAGTGTGAAGAATGATGTTGACTTCCTCGTCCTCCGATTCCTCTTCCTGTTCCAACAGTCCTATCTCTCAACATCCGCACCCTCAGGCATACTTCCCATCTCTCCCTCGTCGGAGGGAGCCTGTAAAATGCCCTCGCTACTACTCGACTCCATTGCGGTCTGATTCCCCCGAGTCGACCCCCCTGCAAATCTACGGCCTGGAACAGCGGGAGCCATCGCTCTACGGTGACCGACCCTCCACACTCCTGCGTCGCTTCTCCCACGCCCTCGACGACATCAAAGAGGACTTCTCCCTTCAGTTGGACCCCCGCAACACCACCGACAAGATCCGCAGCAAGCGTCGCCAGTCTACTCTGATGCTGGACACTAGTGCCCCGGGTTCCCGCGCTGGCTCGCTTTCGGGATCGGAGAGCCCAACCGAAGCCCCTCGGGCCCGGCCCATGTCCATGATGTCGACCGACAACAACTTCACTCCTCCGACGAGAAGATTAAGTCGGAGACTGACGTTGCTGGGCTTCCGGAAGAATCGGCTTCGTGGCGGCCAGGCGGCGAGCATCTCGCAACCGAATCTGATCGGATCGTCGACTCAGATGTAAACCTCCAACACCACAGATCAACTCTCGCACCGACTCGCAATCGATAATCAACCAACGCTCGTTTCCTTTTTCTTTTTCCTTTCCACGGCACACATGTCTTTTTCTTTTTCTTTTTCTTTTATTAATAATCGCATCTCGGGCCCTATTACCAGCATTCACAGCATCATTCCTTTCTACTGGAGATCCTTGCGACTATTTTGACTGCATTCTTCATCGGAGTTCAGGAAAGGCGGGTGGTACCTTTCGATACATTCCCATTTTAATATCCGGCCAAAAGTCATTCCTTGGTAGCCTTTCCCTGTTATTTTTTTGTACCTATAACTTATATTCTTTCCTTAACCTTTGCATTAGCTTGGTGTTGGGTGTCTGGATATCCTCTATGTTTTCTTTATTGTTATTGTTGCTATTTTCCGCTTTATCGTTTTCATCTTGCGTTGCCCTTGCATCGTACATGCATGTACAGGTGATATATACACACCTTGTCCAGAAATACATAGAACCGAAGTATATATCACATTGCGCGAAACTACTTCCATTGATCGCAACCTACCATCGCATAATAACCGTCTATGGCAGCAGCGGCAATAATCCAGGGGGGGATTTGTTCATCCCTCCAACCTCCTATTCTACAAATTAAAGACCCCAAATTAAGCGTCCATGATCCAAAAAACGATGTCTCACACCACCCCCCATCTCCTAAACACGCCAATCCATCCGCCGATAATAGTTTTAACCCACTATAGCTCTAGTATGGCCTCCGGGCAACAAAAGTAAAATGAACGACCCCCATCTCGGAAATTAAAATGAAGAAAAACCACCCTCCTAAGCTCCATAGCCCACCCACTTTTTATTAAACGCACCCTATACCAAGCAAACTAGTATTACCCGTTCGCATACGAACCACGAACGAATTTTTTTTTTTTTTCCCTTCCCACACACTTGAACCTAAAGTAAACAAAGGGGCCGCGCGCACTCGCGCAAAAAGGTCTAAACTAGCTACTCCGTAGCTACAAGGGACTCTCTCGAAGCCACTATTGGCGGTATGTAACTAGCGCCACATTCTTTTAGTTATTTTATTTTCCCGGGGCATGCCGAGTTTAAGCAATTTTTTTTTTCGGGGTGCCGACTCAGTTAAGCCCGATTTTCCCCTTTAGGCAGCTTTATTATTACTACTACTACTAAATAACTATGTAGTTAGTTAGTTACTAGTATGTTCTTCATTAATTTATTACTTCATTATTAGCATTGTTATTATTATTGTACGTATTATTTTGCCCTTTCTACAAACATCCCCTAGTTAGGCCTTGCCGATGCAAAAAGAGTTTCCATCCATGATTCGCTTTGGCACGCCTTTTTAGGCTTAGGGTTTGCGAGGCTCTGCGTGGTTTTGTCGATTGTCTAACCTTAGTTTACTAGTACCTAGCTAGAAAAAGTCAGTATTGGCTTTTATTTATTTATTTACTTATATTTTTTATTTTTTTTAAGTGGTTGGTTGATTGGTAGAAGTTTAGTAGAAGTAGCTGGAAGGGTAAATAGAAGTATCTATGGAGCCACGTGGGAAGGTTCTTGGTTCTAAGTTGGCTCTTGGGCGTTCCTTTTATTTTTTTTTCCATTTACGGAGAACTCCGTATGGCTTTCCTACATACATACACATACTCCGTACCCATACATATACACTTTCTGTCTCTGTCTCTCTCTTGATCTTCTCTTAAGGTTGAAGGAATTGTGACGCAGTATTGGGCTGGAGGGGGGCTGTGTTGGGGTTGGTTTTACTTTAGGGTATTCATTTACTTTTAGGTACTTACTTTTTTAGGTACTTTATTTATGGGGCGTCTTGGAATGAACTACTTAGCTAACTACTAAGGTACCTACTTACCTCCATAGGTATTGAGTAAGTAAGTAACCTTACTTAGTAACCCTAGAAAGCTAGTACTACCTACTACCTGGTAGCAATCGGCAATTGAATGATGCGCTGGTGTTCGTCAACGATGGATTCTATGCAGTTTGGATGGATTACTTTTCTTGGCTGTCTTGTGAGTATCTGTTACAGTTTACAGTTTACAGTTTACAGTTTACAGTTTACATTTTACATTTTACGGTTTACGGTTACACTTACACTTACACTTACATACATACATACTGGTACATTGTACTGAGTGAGTATCAAATCCGATTTTCGTGTCGGAGCTCTAATGCGCAAATGATTGATCATAGCTCTAGTAAGTACTAAATAAGTATATGAGTTAGTCCATGAAACGGACTTCCCGATATCATTAACCCCTGTCCAGCCAATTATAGCCCACAATGGTATAAAGAAATGTAGCAGAGAGAGAGAAAGCAGGAAAAAAAAAGTAAACGCCGACCTATTTCCATCCGCCCAAAAGTATAATCGCTTCTAATCAGGAAGAAATAAGAGAGAAGGGAAAAAAAAAAAAAGGAAAAGGGAAAAGATAAAGGGCTTCAAACAAACAAAGAAATGCCGGCCCTGCGAACAAAGAACCGCGAATATAGAGCCCCAGCGTGGAATTAATCCTCCACATCAAAGCAAGCAATCAATCAATCGATCGATCGGTGAGTTTGATTGTGGTGGGTTGGTAGGTCCCTGGGCCCGGCACCGATTCAACACCCCAATCTATCCACATCTAGACCGAGAAATCCAGTGGCAGGGGGATCCCTCCCTCTAGAGATGGAGAGGCGAGGCTGCAGTCGTCTATAGTATCACCAATACCGAACTCAAATCCGACCATGATCCTCCCCCCGGTAGACGAAACGTTGGTCCTTGCCCACGTCGCACAAACCAGCACCAACCGCCCCCTAGTCAACCGCCCACATTTCCTGCAGTAGCACACCGCGTCGGATCTATAGCGTAACCGCCTCCAAATCCCTCATGACAACCGACATCTGGGCACGTTTGGCCGCCTCGGCGACGAGGCTGAAGTCCCGCAAGAATGGCGCTGTTGCGGTCGGACCCCCCGACCCGGATACCTGGTGCGGATAGCTCTCCAGTGTGTTCTGCTGTTGGCCGGTAGTTTCGGGCAGTTGGGACAACTGCTGGTGGGAGTATTCAGTGGGCTGCGTGTGGGGGTGGTGCGATGTTGATCGCTCGTGTATGCTGGGCGCGGAGGTTGGGATTGGCTGCTTGGATGCGAGGCTGTGCGGGTTGTGAGGCTGGGGCGAGGTGGTGACGAACGGTTGTTGCGTCGTGGCCATGTTGTTATTGGAGTTGTTGCCTGTGAATTGTACTCTGGAGTCCATAGTCGTTGCGTTGGGGGGGTTGTTGCGGTAGAGTGGGATGGATCGGTTGTTAAGTTCTATACGGGGATATAGTAGATAGATATTTTCTATTATCGGATTTCCCGCACGGGATAAAACCAGGTGAAGATTTTCCTAATGTGGGCTGATCCGGTGGGGGGGCAGTCAGATTTGATGAGCGGCTTGATAGATGGTAGTAGTGGTATTGGTGGTAGTTTTAAGGGAGTGAATGGCGTGATGGAGAAAAGAAAATCGTTTCAACAAGGGAAGAGAAAAAAAAAAAAGAGGAAGGGGGAAATTTTTTTTTAGAGATGAGGGTCTAGTGAAAAAAAAAGAAAAAAAAAGAGAAGGCTTCAGGTTGTAACAACACGTGGGGCTCTTTTTATCTTTTATCTTTTTTTTTATCTCTCCCTTCCAGATTATGACGTGGGGATGATTGGGAAAGAGATAAGATGCAATGATCTGGAAGTGGTGACGCCAATAGATAAATGAGAACCAGATTCAGTAGCAACCAGTCTCTTACTTAAACCTGACAATCGGTACTTTTGAAAGGAGGGTAGCCAGAATCAGGGGGGGGGACAAACAAAGACAAATTGATTGTCAATGATCGACAAACCTGGACATTATTGGTGATTGTCTGGTCAGCCTTGAGATGTACATTATATTGGCGCCTTTAGAAGGTAAGGTAGTAGTAGTAGTCGACTAGCAGGAGTAACTATAATATAGTAGAGTAGTATTCAAACATACTCCTCATCCTCCAATTGACGGAGAAATTTGATTTCGCGCCTACCGACAATTACCCGGCTCGTATCAGGTCCGTATCTCCACGACCCCCCATGCGGGGATTGCCTGTGGAAGGCGTAGAAATGCAGGTACTGTATGGTATCGAATGATACCACACGGAGAAGCCTCGGCAGCAACTACAACCCCTCCACGTGATCTCATGTGACCGCCCTGAAATTGACACCCAACGCTAAACTTGATGCGGCAATCCCCCACTTCTCCACTATTGTGTGAGTGTGCGATAGAGAATTCCGCATATGATTGTCGATCGCTGATGAAGACAATTCTGCACCACCTGATCCCCCGTGAATAGGGGGCGCGACGACGAACCCAAATGGCGGACGCAAATGAATTCGAGACGGGGGACCTCTTTAAGGACCCCGAGGGCTTCTACGAGCCAGAAAAGGAGCCCTCCTTCGCCGAGCACCACATGCTCTCCGGCCAAACTGTGCGCGTGCGCTTAGTTGGAGACCATCCCCTCTATGTACGGCCGCACCCCCTCCTCCCCCCATTTCGTCTTTCACAAGCCACCTAGACTGACGCTTTCGCAAGGGTAACCTCCTCTGGAACGCCGGCCGCACCAGCTCCCATTACATCGAAAAGCATGCGCACGAGCTCATCGCGGGCAAAGATGTGCTCGAGATCGGCGCCGCAGCCGGCGTCCCCAGCATTATCGCCGCGGTTATGGGCGCCCGCACATCCGTGATGACCGACTACCCGGACCCCGACCTCGTCGGCAATATGCGTTACAATGCGGAGATCTCCGCGCCGTTAATCCCCAAGAACTCGTCCTTGCATGTCGACGGATACAAGTGGGGGAGCCCCGTGGAGCCATTGTTGGCATACCTGCCGACTGGGGCGACAGGTTTCGATGTCTTGATCATGGCGGATGTGGTATACAGCTGGCGGGAGCATGACAATCTGATCAAGACGATGCAGATGGCGCTGAAGAAGTCGCCCGATTCTGTCGCCTTGGTGATCTTCACCCCGTATCAACCGTGGTTTCTGCCCCGCACGGAGACGTTCTTCCCGCTGGCAGAAAAGAATGGGTTCCGCGTGACGAAGATCTTCGAGAAGCTTATGGATGAAGTCCTGTTTGAGAATGATCCTGGTGTAAGTGCAATTTTTGCGGCTTGTGGGGCTGGTGACTTTTTTTGTTGACTGGTTTTCTTGCAGGATGCAAAGCTCAGAAGGACCGTTTTTGGATACGAGATTCGATGGGCCGACGACCAGCTCCAATAGACGATGCATAGACTAGATACCATGGCGTTGGTTTGGGGGAAAATAGCATTGGGAGGTTTCACCGTGCATGAAGTGACGAGTCACGACAATGGCGCAGATGACCGACTTATTTGGGATATAATAAGTCGTTGATGTGCAAGAATAAAAGTGTTGATTCATCTTATACTCTATACATTTCTATACAGCTAGACCGCTCCCATTCTCAAGGGTTGGGGGCCTCTGTTTCACTATCCTTTTTGAAGGATGCTCTGTTAACTTCTTCTGTCCTTATAACCCTTTGATTTTGAAGAACCTTTGTGGTTTCTTTTGTAATATATTACCTTTCATGTCAACATGGGCCTTGAAAGCATGATGTATATGGTTGAAGCTCTATACAGCAGGTTCCTGCAGGAACTCGAAATACAGCCACTAGAATGGCGCCTATTAGATATCCACCTGCAAGGAGACTCGCTGCCGGAAGCAGTGGAAAATCTACCAGGCTGGTGACCACGGAGTTTGCAGAACATACGCAATATTTCCGAAATGCAAAACCATCCCACAGGTGGCCCCCGATGGCTTTTACGATGTGGGTTGATCTGACATAATGAACATGGTTCAGTCAACCTTGCTAAGCCATTTATCGATGAATTCCTGTGAGCCAATCCCCTTGATGTTACCAGATTCGACATCGTCCATACCCCCGTCGTCAGAGCTTTCAATGTCCACCCATGAGTGCTGGTATATGGGCTTCTCATTAGCCGGGCGCCCTGTTGACCGTAGCCAACTGAATATTCCAAGTGTAGCTACCTCAGACAATGACTCCAAAAACAATTTGAGATCCTACCGTGCTAATGGATATTGCTCTTGTCCATGTGTATTCACATCATTTCCGTCACCAGCAACAGGGGTTATGTCTGGATCTTCAAGTACTTCATCATTTGTAAGACTCCAGTTCCAAGAGTGATACTCTAAATAATGGCATCCGCAACATGCATGCTGCTGAACCGGAAGTTCTGTGTCATGTAGCAGAGTAGCACCAAAAGGCTTCCAAGGGTATATAGGGGCTCTAGTAAACCCATCGCAACCTGTAATGAAGAGAAGGCGGCACTCATCTTCGCGGCGTATCGTTGTGCCGCCGCTAATCCCCGGCTTCAATGTTATAAAAGACTGGTTCGTCCAAGTCCAAGCAGCGGCGTTAAGATCTTGCGCTGCTAGCCTAGAAAGTGCTGCAGAGCAAAGACCGCACACCCCACACATTTGGAGATTAGTGTCAAGTAGTAAGGAAGGAGCCATCCATGCTCTCCGATGATATCTTTCTCGAGATGCGCGAATCTTGCGGGCCGCTGTGGTTGCAGTCGGATTTGTTTTGGCATCAGAAGTGATATTGATCTGCCATTAAGGAAATGAACATAAAGCACCGCAGCTAGAACAGCAGAACATTGGCCGTACAGGCGATGATGAGAACAAAACCGAGCTAGATATATAAGGGCCATACTGAATGACAGCAGCTCAATACCAGCAGCAGAAGGTTCTCCGATAGCACTAATGCGCGATGTATCCGAGATTGTAACAGCCCACGGAGAAAAATATGTTTTTTTTTGGTTATAGTCTGCTGTTATGTGCCGGCAGCCCCCGGGAGATAATATGGCCACCCACCAACCAGCTTCGTCTTTTCCCGCATGATATCCTAAATCGATCTCAGCCGCACGTCGATGGCTGGGTTCGATAAAAGAGGGGTCATTTTTAGTTGTACATTTGATTGTGCAACCCGAGACATTCTTTAGTAGTTCTGTCTATCGCACTGAAAGAATATAAGCTTAAGCAAGGAATAAGACGGAAAGATAGTTGCCCTCATCACAGCCTGATATTTCTTGGACACCGGGCCACTCCGTATGGGAGTAGAGTCAGAAATTTGTACCGTGAGTGGGCATGGTTTTAGGTTCAAGGGGACCTTTGCTACAGGAAGTCCTCCAAATCGAGTAACAGCTGGATACAAGGCCATAGTGGCCTTCTCCAGACTCCCTTCCACAAGTTTCAAGGGAATCTGAGCATCTTGGGGAAGCAGGCCGTATCCAAGAAACGAAGGGGTTCGCCTGTGAAGCTTCTTCAGTCGATACAATCAAAGGGGAGTGGGGTTGTAGTACAGGATGTGTTGAGATAGGAGGACCATAAATTAGAACTTTCGTGAAGAACTCGGTCAAAAGCCATTCTATCCGGACGAATGGCTTCATCCATGGTGGGCGATATGTTTGCGTAGAGCGCAGCCAGTTGATTTAGAAACGAGAAGATTGGAGGTGCAAACATGACAGTCGGTATTTGTTCAGAAGCCTTAGTAGCCGGCCATCACTTTGTCAGCAGCCACTCTCCAACTATTATCATTAATTTAACGATTATTCGAATATTACCATCTCTTTGACCAACATTCTCTCACTTGAGGCTGGCAACCTGGTGAACAGGTTAGCAAGTATGCTGAGAGATCAAGATTTCGTGGACACCAACAATAACCTGGAGATTCAGCGTTGACCCTAATGTTGACTGGTAGAGTTGTACCATGTTGTGTACACAAGCGAGAACACTCTTGGTGTCACTATCTGTCTACTGAAAGATAGCTCCCGATCAGAGGGACGACTCTGCCTTCTGATAATATCCGCCATGTAACTTGTGGCCATGACCGACATGCCGTTGTGTATATGCCTACGTTTACTATATCTGTTAGATAGTTCAGAATTGAAACCGTTCTTTTTCCCATCTACAATGATATACATAGATGTCTGTACTTATACTAACCTTGGCTTACACCCAAAGCTACATTGGGTATTTACATAGCTCCGCCTCCCTGAATCGCAAGGGATACCTAGGCAGGAAAGCTCCCCAAGAAGCTCTCCTCTAGAGAGAGAGAGAGAGAGGAAGTTAGCAAGCCCATGGTATCATCCCAGGCATCAGGATCCCTTTCCGGAGCCCCCAACGAAACAAACCGTCTCACAGGATCCAAGGAACAGTTCTAACTTCACTCCAGCCGGTATTTGGGACTTGTTTCTCTGGCTTCCCGACCTTGACCTATCCCTGGTATCCAAGTTCGACCAAAACTGCAGAAATAACCTTAACTGGTAAACTACTATATAATTAGTATATATCTAGAACATATAATTTCACTCACCGGTCCCTACTAACTCTCATTCTACTATACCTATATTTGATATCACATAAAACCTAAATCCAAAAGCCCTAGTATTGTTTGGAATTTTCCAGAATTATTGCAATAGCCATTGGATTACTACTATTCATCCCAAGATGCTCCACCTTAAAGTCACCGTCCTCAAACCGTTGAACGAATCCGTGATCAAATCCCTAACCGCCCGATTGAAGGAGATCGACGCAGACTTCACCCTCACGTCCATTGACCCCGGACTTGCGGAGGCGTTCTACGACTGTCCAGATTCGAGCGAGTCCGAGCTAGACGTGGTCCGTGAGCATATCCAGCGGTTGCTGAAAGATCCGGACCCCCAGATTCGGGGATATGTGATCGATCACCACTGGTAGTTTTTTTGTTGTTTTCTTTTTCTTGTCTTTTTTTTCCCGGGGATATACGGATGTCGATTCATGTACGGAATAGGGGGGTGTATGATTTTGCTAGGATATTTTTTGTCTATGTGTTTGTGATCATTATGATCATTCTTATAATCAGGGGGGTTTCGTTATGCTGTATGTTAGAAGAATGGTTGGCTATGGGCCGACTAGTATTCGGGGAATATTATATTCCTAAGATAACTTAATCATAAATGACGAATGATGCTGATGCGGATCATGCTACCCTCGCAATTACAGTTTGTTCTATACCTCAACCTGTGCCTCAACTGGTAACAGTAAGCGGAGGATGATCCGGCTAGCTGCATTTTATCATGATGACTCTAGAACTCTTAGCTAAGCGACCTAACCCTGTAAAGGACAGACGCTGCCATCCGTATCCCCATCCCGATACTAATTACCCCCCAATTTGGGGGCCAAACAAGCCGCGGCGGCGCAAGGCCACTCTCTTGGCGTCATCCCAAACAGGCGATTTCCATCCGGCTACGCGTACTGCACGATGGACACCTGGAGGAACCACTAGGAGGACACCGCCAGCGCCTTGTTTCCGCCTCGGCGCCAATGCGATTCGCCTTGGGTGAAGTGCTTGTTCGGGGGTTTTTTTTAGATTTTTTTTTTTTTTTTTTTTTTTTTTTTTTTTTT